>VZTU01015766.1:83635-96219 GCA_013400835.1 Zapornia atra
GTGCTCCTTCCCGCGTCGGGCCCGCCCTGCCGCTCATTGTCCTGCTGCCACGTGACCGGGACGGTTACAAAGCATCCCCCCCGCCGCCGTTATTTGTGCTGAGTCACGGCGCGGCGTCGTTCGGAGCCGCAGGTGTCGCGGGGAGTCCGATAGTAGCGCCAGGTTTCCCCATGGGGACGGACGGCGCCCGCGCCCTGCTGGAGCGGGCCGGGATCCTCACCCTGCAGACCGGCAACCTCCTCAACTGGGGCTGCCTGCGCAAGAAGTGCCCGGCCACCCCCGGCGAGGAGGTGAGCGGGGCTGGCTGCGGGGCTTCCCGCCAGGGCGCCGCGGAGGGACCCGGCACTGAGGCGGGGGGTGGGCTGTGCCGTGCCGCGGCTGGGGAAGAGCCGGGTCCCCCTCCCCGTCTCCCGTTGGGTGAGGAGACGTCCGCCCGACTAAGGCGCTCTCCGGTGTTGGGCTTGTTTTCCCGGCGCCGGGCGGCCCGGCCCGGTGTCCGTCATTCAGGCGAAGAGGGTTCAGTCGCTTCGGGGCCGCCCCCTCCCTCCCTCCGTGCGTGCCCGCACCGCGCGCCCTGGAGGCACGGGCGGGCAGGGCACGCCAGGCCGTGGGGGGTGGTTAGTGCGTCTCCTGTCGCCGCGTCTGCTCCGCGCGGGGAGGTCGGGCCGGCGCATCCGGCGGAACGACAGCGCGGGGCTGGCCCCTGGGGGCGGCGGAGCGGCCCGGAGGCAGCGCGGGGAAGCGGCGGCCGCGACGAGCCAGCCTCGCCCCGTGGCCCGGCTGCCGCTGTGCTGCGCCTCAGCCTCCTCCGGGAGACGCCGGACCTCGGGGCCGGAGAGTTGAAGCGCTTGCGAGTTTGAGCGCTGTCCCTGCTGGCAGCGGAGATCAGGGACCGTTCTCTAGCGAGATAAGACGCGAATAGGTATGAGCTGCTGCCACAAAAGGTGGAGGTTCTCTTTTCTCCCCTGAAATGGATTTACTGTTTTAGCGGTGACAGCTCTCAGGCGAATTGGTCATTGCTGTTTTTTTCAAAGCGTTTAGCTGTCGTTCTTTGTTAAAAAGTTGATGGGATCACCGCTCTGGGGCTGTCGCGGTGTCTGTTCGCACGTACATCGATCCTGGTAAAAAGTCTGGAGACCCCGCGGCCGTGAGCTTCAGCACCACGGCGCGGGCTGCGGGAGGCAGAGCCTGCGGGTGGTCATGCCCTGGTCACGAGAGCTGGGGCTTCGGGCTGGGTGTTGCGATGTAGCGGCGCTGTTGATAGTCTGGAAGCGGATTGATTGCGTGTTAGTCATGGAAACGGTAAGAAAGGTGACCGGGAGGATGATGTAACGGCGAGTAAAAGTTCATCATACTTTTATGCAGCTGTCGTGGTAATAACACGTTTTTCTGATTGCAGTGAGCTGTGATCTGTGGGAAATATGGCTAGATTCTGTGGCAAAGAGGTAGCCGTATCGTAACGGGCACCCTTCTGTGAGTGGTTTCTGGAGTGCTGTTAAATAAAGAGTGGCCAGTGTGCACAACTAATAGGTTAAGGTATTTAAATTCATTTGATTACAAGGATAAACATGAGCATATAAACATGAGGCTGATGGCTCTCCAGAGTCGCTGGAATTCCGAAAGCGAATACTTTTCATTAATTCTAAGAAATAAATTGGCCTTTAATTCTTCTGTTTGGTGTGTTCTTCTGTTACTGTGTGTGTAGTTCTCAGTGACAGAACATAAGCTAAAATTTTGCAAGCCATGAGCCCTCACATTAGGAGTTCAGGGTGTAACTGTATTGGAAAAGCTGGTCAAAGCAATCGCATGCACTTGTCACGTTTTGGAGGCAGGGGCTTGTGCAAACTAGTATAGAAAGAGTGACAGTGACAAAGCAGCAATGTATAGAGTATACATACTTACCACTGCCTGGCTCTTCCTCAGAAAGGAAACAGAAGAAGCTTCCTCAGAAGGTAACACTGTTAACTGCATCAAAATAGTCTAAAGAATTACAGCTATTTGGACAGCTATTTGGTGGGGGGAGTCAATTATTCCCTTTTTGACTCAGTTTTTTTCATGCCACTTAAAATGACTGGGATAGAAGGTATAAAATTTGTGCTCACAAAGTATGGTTACTGTATTATGTCTTAAACCTTGATATCCATTTTTATGGTGGGTGGTGGCTTCTAGTTAGTGTGTGGTATTATGAGCTCTCTGAATTCTTGTTAGGTGATGTGGGAAGTTGCTTTTTAATGGCACCAAAAGTATGCATCTGCAACAGTATAAAACATTATCACTAAAAGTCCAGCAAAGCAGCAGCTTGTAAAAGTGCTCCTACCTGTGGCAGATGCAGCCTTGACAGTAGGTCAAGAAGCAGGTAATGACTCCCGAGATGTATGAGAAGGAACCTAGGGCACTAGTACCTCTGAAGCACTAGTATGATATGCAATTAATTAGCTGATTAATAAGCTGACACTTATTAGCTGTGTCTTACAATGTTTAAAAAAAAAAAAATCTGTCACCCAAATCCTAGTGGTTGAATCCTGAAGGCTGCCCCTTCAGGAATGAAGGACTTAAAAGCATTAGTGGTCTGGCAGAGTGGAATAAATAGGCAGAAAATTAAAAGGGTCAGATGCATCTTGGAAAGAGAAGTAATTGATATCATGAGTATTTAGGGATTGATTGTAAAGTCTGATTTCTAACAATGTCATGCTACATACACTCTTACCTGACTACAATGTAACTCCAGAATCTTCAAGCAAAAGAACCAAACCACCACCCTAGTTCTTGCTTGCTTAGCTTTGTTCTTTCCTTTCAAGGTGGCATTGGTCTAAGAAATAAACAAAGTACATTGTGTGTGTTATTACTAAAGCTCCTCCTGAAAGAGGAGAGAAAAATATGTAAGTAAACTAGTTTGAACAAGTTTCAGATAGAATCTGTGAAGGAAGAATCTTCTGTGGTGGAAGGAATGGCATCATTAGTTCACCTGCACAGTGAACATCAGTCCTGCACATCTCCTGCATTTCTGTGCAGCTGCAGCATACGTGCAGTTCAGTATGGCAACCTCTCTTGCAGGTGCGGGACTGCATTCAGAAAACACTGACTGAATGGAGCTCAAAGGTTGGACAAGACATCAACCAGGTAGGTGAGGTGCCATGCATGCTACACCTGAGAACAGAGAAATATATAGCTGGGTATGTATTTTATAACATAAATGGATCTATTGCATTCCTGTGAAAGTATTTGCAGCTCAAGATATCATAAGAGTATTTCTTAAGCCCTTATTTAAATTTGGAAATATTGAAGGAGAGAATGATAATGCTGCCAAATAAGACAATTCTTAGCTAATTGTTGTAACAACCAAAAAGAAATCTACGTAGCTTAGAAGTTTGCTAGCATGCTTGTGAAAGCTCAGTGGAGAACTATGTAAACTGTGGTGGTGATAAACTGAAGATCACCCCATTTGGAGGGGAGCTCTGCAGTGTAGCCATGGTTGTGTGAGAAGTATTTCTGAAGATGCAGAAATGCCCATTTTTCCCACAACAGCTAAAGACTTTCACATCACTCTTAAAACCACAGTTATGGACATCTCACATCAAGATCTTGGTGTATGTGCATGCTTCTCTTCCACTGTTGCTTCTGAAATTCAATAAAGCAGTAATAGGTTCCCACTAAATTATTTGCTCTGTGAAATATTAGCATGTTTCATTAAAAAAAGAAAAAGGGGGTGGGGGTGGAGACACACCTGAAGCCTTAAAGCCTTTCCTGGATCTTTCTTTGGGGTTTGTTACCAGTTCTTGTGTAACAGTGGCATCAAGTGCATGTTGCTGCATTCCACCCTGAAGTGTGGGGAGGCAGCTATTACTGAGTCATTTGTGGAAGACCTAATGATTGCTCAAGAAGGGAATGTAAATAAATACCTGACTATGTAAGATACAGTGATCCACGTAGAGTTACTTGTTCCATGTAAGCCAGGCTTTACTGTCAAAGCAGGTTAACTGCATCATTCCAAATTCTTTTGTGAATTATCTTGGTTTCCAGTGATTAAAAAACCCTACCTTGTGTTCAAAATGCTGAATGTATGAAATAACTCAGACTTGCTTGATGACTTCTTGGTAGGGCAGCAAAAACGTACCAAAGGGTTCTTGTTTGGGAGTGGAGTGTGTCTGTGTGTATAACACAAAAACCCATTTAGGTAAAGACTTGGTCACCTTGTGCCAGCTGATGTGAGATGTCTGCCTAGTCTGAATCAGGTCAGGGGGTGAAATCTCTGAAAAAATGTACCTAATTTTTTATTTCAAAGTTATTGTTTTAAAATCTGTATTGTACAGCACTGTGACTGTAGGATTTTGAGAGGCTTCACTGAAACTACAAAATATTGGCATGCAAAGATGCTCCCACCCAAAACCCCTAATTCTGATAGCATGGTTTTTTCAGCTGGTCATGAGGCTTTTCCTTAAGGCAGGGCAGTTCAAATTGGCACAGGGTTCTTGTCACATCAGGAAATGAGCAGGCTCCAAAATCTTATTCCAGTAGTTCTTATCAGTCATTTTTTGTTAGGGGTGTAAGAAAGCTTTGTCATCTTGACTTCTCTTCAGAGATCAAGAAGCATTGGTACTTTCTTTCTGTCATTGCATTTCATACTATTTTTTGTTTCTAACTGCCATGAGGCTTTTTTTTCTTCAGGAACTTACTGTCTCCTCTTGATGAGTTGTTCCTAAGTCTCATGTACTTACTACAGGAAATACTGGAGGTTCTGGATTGCACTGTAGCTCAAGCCATAGAAAAAATAAATCCTGAAGAAAGGGATGAGCTGAAAGTATCAGGTAAGAACATAGTAAAAAAAATCCAGTGGATTAAAATGGTTTCATATGCAGTCATTAATAGGGTGTTGATATATCTATGTATTTTTTTCCACTGTATTTTGTAATTGCCAAGTCAAATGACATCAGTGCACACTGTCATACTTTGGGTAATCTAGAAGTTGGCTAAGAAAGACTTTAATTCATATTTTGGGTTTTAAAGCAGCAGCTTGACATTTTTCTACTTTAACCCCTCAAAGTTTTAAATGTATTTTGTGAATCTTTGACTTTTTTGAAGCAAAATATCACAGATAATACTGTAGTTGAGAGAGCATTTGAAGGACATTCATTTGCATAAGTTTTCTAGGCTGAATATGATGAACTTGATAGATGCAGTCCAAACTAACACTAGTACATCTTGGATCTCAGTAAGTTTTGAAGAGGTCTGTATTATGTTTGGGGGTTTTATGCAGGTTTTATGGTTATTCCTCAGTGTCTTGATGCTGCAGTCCTAGCTTTACAGCTTATTAGATCATCTAGCTGGATGATCTCTTGTTCTGAGGCTGTACAACTTAGAAATTTAAAAGCACAGTGTCCTTATTGGGCAGTCACCTTTCAGATGGTTGGCTTTTTTCCAATTTTTGAAGTAATTTATGTATATTCCCAGTACACTTAACCCAGAACTCATAAGTAGTGTATAGAGCAAAAGTAAACAGCTATATATTTAACAGTAGCTAGCTTGCTTAGTTATTGATTCCAGTTTCTTTGCAAATAGCAAAACTTTTCATCGTTGGATCAAACTCTTCATCGATCAGAGATGCAGTTGACCTGGGTAAGTGCATAACTCAAGCTTCTGGTAGGGTTTCTTTTTTACTTGAGCATAAAATTCAACCCTTTTCCTTGTAAGAAGTGTGTTAAGTGACTGTCACAAGTATGTCCCGTTTTTCTGTTGAAAGACTGAAGTAACTGACTGCATTTGCACACGAGTTCAGTCAGTAAATCTCATACATGTGGATTGCTGTAACCTTGGGTCCACAAACTCAAATCTGATGCCTTCCTCCAAGCAGGAGCAAGTTCTTTATTCTCACACACAACACTTAAAAAACACCTTAAAAGTGAAGAGCATGTGATGTTTTAGTAACAGTGATACAACAGTTCTTAGCAACTGGCAACTAGCAACAGCTGGTTTTAACATGATGAACTTTACTAACTGCAATATTTCAGAGATTATTTAGCAAGTAAAGCAATGCTGCAAGTAGCTGATAAAATAGATAAGTTTTATTGAAAATACAACACAGTGGCTGTACTGATATGTAAAGTTTCAGTAGCCTGACATAGCAGGAATTGTGAGCAGCATTGAACTTTACCACTTTGGAAGACTGGGCATAAGGGGTTACCAAAGAACAAAGGGTCAGATATCATTCTTTTCAGTCCTTCTCCAGAAGAAAATGATTTAGCTACTTTTTTTTTTATTCTTGCTGTGCAGAAGATGCCTCGTGACTTTCATCTTTCCTAAAGTTCAGTGATACCCCAGGACTTGCCACTTCTCTCTGGCAATTTAAATGTCTGTATTGTGTGTGCTTCTGGTTTAACTCCTCCCATATATCAGATAGTTCTCATGGTCCATGCCCTGTACTTGAGTTCAGAACGAACATTACAGATTTTGGAAGAAACTGACAGTGGAGGAATGGAGAATTGTATGTGACCACTGTCTTCAGAGAAAAATACAGTATTAACATTAAAAAGGAGAAAAAAGCTTCATGCTTTGTTGCTGGATGGGGTTTTTTGCATGTTTCTTGTTTGTTTGGGTTTGGGTTTTTTTTTACCCCCTACCCCAAGACCTACAACTGAAGCTTGGCCTCTAGCTGTGGATTAGATTCCTTGCTCAAAACACTCTGTTACTATCTTTGGCTGACAAGAGACTTGAAGTTTCAAATGGTGAATGGGAAGCTATTGGAACAAAGCAGGAGGTGTGGTCTTTTGCTGAATTTGGAGTCATACTGGTTGTGTTTGTATCTTATGAAAGATTTTGCAGCGTCTCTCTTTTTCCTCAGCATGTTCTGCCCTTGGAGTCGCTCAGTTGGACTCAGTCATTGTTGCCCCACCTCCTGTTGAAGATGGAACTAGCCTCTCCTTGGAGTATTTGCAACCTTATTGGCAGGAACTTGAAAATCTAGTTCAAAGCAAGAAGATTGGTGCCATAGGTACCTCTGACCTAGATAAAGCACTGCTGGAGCAGCTGTATGTGTGGGCACAGGTGAGAACAAGCTTCCTACGTGTAGCATTTCTAGGACAGAATAACTGTTGTTTGGCTGGCTGCCACATTGTGCTAAACTTCTGTTATAAATGGGTCTATATACAAAATGTTGGTTGGTCCTGTTGTTTTCAAACAGCATCTTATCAGTAGTCACAAAGTTGTTCAAGGTGTGGGAGGCTCAAAGTGTGACTGTCACTTGTTCAGTGCTCCTATGTACAGACCAGCAAAGGCTGGAAACCACAGGTCATCAGTACTAGAGGTTGGAGTTTTGAATGCTTTTATATTTAGGAAGGAGTACAAACTGTACTCTTCAGCTTCATCCCAGTGACTCTGGACACATAGCTGTTTTCTCTTTAAGCTGTGTTAAGCATGGAAGGATTTCCCCCTTGGAAAAAGCAGTTTGACTGCTAAACTTAAATGTAAGAGGGGAAGACAAGATTGAGGTGGCCTGATACTTTGTTGACCCTTGTGACTAATTGCCTCTTCACAGTTGAGTGATGGCTGTCTGTGCTGGTTTGTGCCCATGCTCATGTAAGCTTGTAGATCTACAGTTCCCTTATTAGTTCTTTAAATATTCCTCTTATGACACTTCTGTTGTGGTGTGTGAACACACTGTATCTGTATAAGAGGTTCTGCTGAGAGTCCCTACTTGTGCTGCTTGCTGTTTTGTGTATACTGAGAGGAGGATAATTGGGGTGATTAATGACCACCTACATGGTGATCTTAAATGTAGTTTGCAATGAGTGGAGAAAGAGTCAGTGGAAGAGCATCCCTTTTAACTTAATTTGGTTTAGACACTTACCTGAAGGGATAGAAGCCTGAAAACTATAATTAAGAGAAATTTATTTGGATTTTTTTTAACTGAAGTATTTTTCAAACTAAGGCCACTATAATGTTTTCAGTGGGGTGTAACTCCTGCTGCTGTTTAGGGAGCACAGCAGACAGGAAACCAGTATGGGTTAGTACTCATCTTGCTGTGGCAGCACCTGAAGTTAGATCCTGTTCCTGTTCTGGGCTCCATGCTGCAGGGAACTGCAGGTATAGCAGTTGCCTGTTCATTGTCATGCAGAATTAATTAGCCTTGTTCAGACCTCAGAGCAATGGTCAAAGGCAAATTGTTCAAAGAAAAATTTCTGTTGTAATAGAGGGCATGGTGGGAGCAACTAAAATAAGTGTATTGGGGTGGGGTTTTTTTCTTATAAAAGTATTCTGCTACTTTCAGGTAAAACCCAGTAGTAACCAGGTGAACCTAGCTTCCTGTTGTGTGATGCCACCTGATCTCACAGCATTTGCAAAGCAGTTTGATATACAGCTGTTAACTCACAATGATCCAAAAGGTAAGGCTTTGCCAGATAATTTAACTGAAGACTTCTAAATGCATTTATTCAGTACAAAATCAGAAATACTCTTTCTCTGAAATTCAGTCTGTTACACTTGAATCCTTAGCAAAGGATTGTAAAAGGCTTTTTTATAAGACATTTCTATTAAGTTTGTTCTTTTGCTTCAAGAAAGATGGGGGATGAGGGGTGGGGAAGGCAATCTTCCTAGCCTTGGCTAGTTTCCTAAAGTCACTTTAATCTGAGGGGGGAAAAAAGGTAAATAGAAGAACAAACTACTGAGAAAATTGTACTACATGTGTTCAGAAAAAGCTTTTTCCCCCAGAACATAGAACAACATGACAGTTGTAATGCTGAAGACAAGTAAATTACAAATGCAAGTCCACTTGCCCAGAACTTGTCTGTGAAATAGCTTGCATAGAAATGTTGGTGGTCAGCTGACATTTGAGTAGTTTGGTAATGTTAGACATGTAAGGGTGTTATGCTTCAAGCAAGATTCTTTCAAAGTTCTGACTTCTGAAAATAATATTATCCTGAAAGGAGGTGGTGTAAATTCTGTATTTGTTCTGTGCAGTGATTCATTTACTAAATGATTGAAGGACTTAGAGGCTTTCCTTTAGACTGTAGAACTCTGGGTTACCAGGTCCCTAGAATATTCCAGGACATTAGTCTCTCTCAAACATCATCTAATCTTCTTCACTGTAATGACACCTTAAATATCTTGCTGGAATTGTAAGCAAGAAGTCTTAATATTTAGTTTGTTCCTTCCCTGCATTCTTCCTTAAGACCAACTAGTCGTGATGGTCATGCTTTTCCTCCCTTCTCCTCTCTTCTCATTCCCCTGCAAAGGAAAAAAAAAGAAACACACCACTATTTATGAAGCACATGCTCTGGAGTACCACTGTTGCAACTAATTAATTTCATCAGTGCTTCAGCACGTATCACTGCTGCTCTGGCAGCATGCAAGATGAATTGTCACTCAACCCAACAATTTCCATACCCTCTGAAGGCCAAAGTGCAGCTTGCAATTTCATAAGTACTCTCTATCAGGAGTCATGAAAAGAAGAGCGTTTGGGTAGAAAACAAAGGGAGTAATGATTCCCTTATGTATTGCTTGCTAAGCTTAACTTTTCTGTAATGGTCAACCAAAGAGACTCTTGAGGCTGTTCCCTTGACTGACTTCCTGGAGGAAGCTTAGCAGGATTTGTACTTGCCTTCCTTTTCCACTTTGTGGCATGCAAGCACATTTTTTTCTGAATGCTTTCTGGGCTTGTGGTGGTTATGAGGCCAGTCATGGGAGAAGCTGTAAATGTTGAGCTTCTGATGACTGCAGAGGTAGCTGAGAATGTGCAGCACTTAAACCAGAAGTAAGTAAAGCTTATCTAGCTAGCTTCTCAAATTTAATTTTCAGTTTTTCCTGCTCGTGGTTCTACTGATCAGCTCCACTGGATATTGTAGAAATCTCTGTTAATTAGTTTTGTGCAAAATACTCAATATTGGGGGAAAAAAAGGAGCCAAAAGCAAAAAAAAAAGAAAAAGCCAAAAACCCCCATCAAAAAAAAAATACCCAACCCAAACCCACAACAACATAGTGTCATGAAGATTTCTTCTGCACTATTCATCTGCTTTTGCTCTATGTGCATTCAGGAAGAGTGGATCTGTGGAGTGTCTGGCACTGCTTAAAACTTTTGGCTGTAGGACAAGGGTTCTCTTAGTAAGTGTTGCTTTTTGCAGCTGTTCACATGACATTATTTAAAGCATGAATATCCCCTTTTTAACTTCAGAATTACTTTGTGAAGCAAGTTTCCAAGAAGTTCTTCAGGAAAGCATCCAGAACACGAAAGCACATGAGTGGATTCCTTTATGGCTTCTCCGGTATTCAGTCATTGTTAAAAGCAGAGGAATTATCAAGTCCAAAGGCTATATCATGCAAGCTAAGAGAAATGCCTCTTAAAACAGTTTTGGGTTTTTTTTAATGGCTTACTGGTTTGATTTTTTGGGATGGGGGAGAAGATTGCTTTTTTTTTTCTTTCCCTTTTCATAACTACACTTTTACAGCATTTGTATCAAAGACCGAAAGATGTAATTATTCTGTGTGATGTCAGCAGGAGTGTCTGCAGTGCTCTAACACTATTTTTCTTAACCTATTGACCAGTTCACTTAAAATATAAAATATTTTTGGTTTGTTTCTAATTTAAATTACCTTATAGAGAAACAGTTTAAAGTATTTTTCTTTGTATGACCAGTTCACTGTAAAATTATCATATTTTATCTGCCATAAGGTAGTATAGAGAAACTTATATATTTTTATTTTTTAAAAAAAAATCTCTTTAATAGTTACTTACCTGGTGGGTACATAGATTTCAAGCATTCAAGGACTAGTTTTTATAGAAATTTGTCATCTTTTATGAAAAATTACCCCCCAAAATTAAACAGGTATCTCATTACTTGGTATGTATATATAGACAAATCAGCTGTTTAATTTCTGTGGATGGGAAAATTGGTTTATTTTTAATATAAACCTCAGATTTAGAAAAAAATGCATCTTCCAAATTACTTTTGGACTGCTACTTGAATTCTTTCTGGCTTCTTCGTGCCTCAGTATGGTTTGTTTAGTGTTTGTGCAAGTGTGATGGCATCTCTACTGTTTGAAATAGAAAATGTATTACTGTGTGAATGTTTGAAATAAGAATTGAAAACAAGTGATGAAAAAATCTGTTAATCAAAAATTGCATTGTGCCTGTCTTCTCAACTGTGGCTTGTATTTTTGATTCTTGTGAACTACACTGTTAGAATTGGCCAAGTCAGGACGGATAGTAAGTGTAGGAGCTGTTCCCCGTAGGACTGTGTAAACTGATGGCTTCTTTTGGGGTTACCTAGGAAACTTGAGTGTCCTTCAGAAAGGATGTGAGCTGGGGTTAGCCTGAAGTTAGGTGTATTTCTGCTTTGCAATAACTTAACACGCTGGCTTTTGAATCCTAGAGAAATTGCTGGAGTAAAACAAGGTTTCTGGTTTAATGTATTCTTTCTGTTGAAAAGGCCTTTTCATTTCCTTGACCTTTAAATCAGATTTAAATAGCAAAAGTTCCACTTGTCCCTCAGTAGGAGCTTGATACAGAGCGTCTGAAATACTCATTTGCCTTTTGATTTCAGGCAGGAGCAGAGCTTTATACTAGTAGTACTCATTAACTGGGATGTACATGTTTTGATCTTTGGACTGCGAGGGAATCAATTTTCACCAACACCTCTCAAATTCCATCATCTAGGCAGCTAGTAGAATTTGAATGCTTCTAGTCAGTGGCTACAGTGCCATCTTCCTAAAATCCATTCCACTAAGTTTAAAATGTTTAATCTTTTTTCAAAATGGCTTCTGAGTCTTCAAATACATCTCCAGGTGGCAAATACTAGGAAATTCTAGGCTATGTCAGCTCTTCCCATAAACGAGGGAGCAGAGGAACTGAAGTAACGCATCAATACAAGTGTTTGTGTATGGTTGGTTGGGGTGTGTTTTCTTCAAATCAAAACATAGTCTTTTTTAAGTGTTGGGTCAGTACCAGTTTAAAATGAGAATTTTGAAACTTCCCTACCAGCTTGGAGTTGTGTGCTGCTGCTGATTAACCACTACCTGTAAGTTCTGTGTCTGTGTTTGGCTGTTGACATTCTGTATTACATTGGACTGGCATGTGTGCTCAGTTTTATAAAGTCAAATGCTACAAACCAAGAATTGTGCTAAAATAATGTATTGACTGCCCTAATAGGATCACTATTTCCTTTCTGTAACCGTTAACAATTTGCCTGCTGTAGAAAAACCCCCTCTGAGACGTGATGATCCCACGTTGCTAGTGGCACGTCGCATAACCCGTGGAACGTTATCTGTTACCCTGCTCTGCAGCCGCCTGGGAGAGGCGGCCTTTCTTTCTGTGAGAAGCTTGAACGTTTGAATTAAAATCTGGCATTCTCGTAGGCTTCTGATCTGTGCGGTGTATGAGTCGGAGCAGTCTCTCACACAGCGTCCCCCCNCCGCGGGCGCTGGGCTCCCCGCCACCCGGGCTGCGGCCGGCGCCTGCCGCCGTGCCCTTCGCTGCCAAACCGACGCGCCGCTCTGCTCCCTTTGCCTTGGCGCCCGGTCGCCGCTTCCCCGGCTCTGACAGCCCGGCGCCGGCGGCAGGGTCCCCGCCCTCCCTGCGGGGCGGAGCCGGCCCCGCTCCC
>VZTU01015766.1:96383-111583 GCA_013400835.1 Zapornia atra
AAGGTCCGGGGGCCGCCAGGCTGGCCGCGCCGTGCCTGCCGCTGCCGGGGCGCGCAGCCGTCGCGGGCCGTTCAGCGGCCGTGCGGGCTCCGGGGTCGGGCGGGTTTTCGGTTTTCCCTCGCGCCGCAGTGACTCTACAGCGCTTCTCCGTGGCTTTCCCAGACGCGCGGGCGCTGGCCGTTTGGGTGGCGCGGTCTGTGCCGGTGCCGCGCGGGTCCGGGTTTGGGGAGTAATATCCCGCTGTTGCAGCAGCGCCTTCCAGGTCACTCGGCAGCGCCGCGAAGGCAGCGGATCGCACCCGGCGCCGCGGTCGATGCGAGGCCAGGGAAGGCATTGCGGGTGCGCCCTGCCCGCCGCCGGGCTGCAGCGCGTTACAGGGGTGCTGGGTTCTGGCCTGGCTTCCCGTGCAGCTCGCAGAACGCTGCAAGAATGAGAACGTATTAGTTTATATTCTTCACGAGTGCGTGTTTCTTATGGGATGGGTGCGTTTCTTCCGCCTTGACGCAGACAAACAGCTAAGGGGTGGCTTGTCAGTTTATTAACGCTTTGTTCGCGTCAACAGGGCTGCCCGCAGACATGTATATGTCGTCAGCCTGAGTAGCTTTGCTTGAAAAGGTCGTTAGTGATTCGCATGTCATTCTTTTTATGGGGTTATCTGCCAACAGCATGCTTCTTGTTTTTAATCCCTTTCTAGATGGCACCTGATGAAATTATTACTCCCGTGTCTATGAGGGTGACTAGGAGAAGAACTAGATCAATGCATAAGCCAGAGATAATTCAGGAATCCCAGTCTGAAGACATGGAGCAGGCAGAAACAAAGTCAGACATCAGTGATAGGGTAGAGATGCACATGACTAGAAATGAGAATACAGCCGTCCATGCGGCGCGATCGTTTGCTGAACCACAGGCTGAAGGGGATGTGTCAGAAGCAGAATCGAATTGCTCTTCTGTATCTGGGCTTCAGACACCTTTGTTTGTAAGAGTAACGAGAAGACGACAAATTGTAGTTCCTTATCAACTGGATTCTCCTGACAAAAAAAGACATGACAAGTCATCTTTGCTAAAGTTAAGCAAGATTCTGGATGAGGATGATATCTCTGAAGCCGAGTCTAGTTCCTCTGCTGTCTCTGGAGTTCAGGTGCCTACTGTTACCAGAACTACAAGAAGCAGGCAAAGCAAAAAGAAACTGCAGCCAAGTACAGTTTGTGAAGCCCAGAGTGAAGATATTTCTGATGCAGAGTCATGCTGCCTGAGTTCTCATACGAAACCGTCCATCACTACCAAACGAATTACTAGGAGCATGCAAATGAAATCACAAGCAGAAAATACTAAGCAGACTGAGAAAGGAAACAGAATTGTCTCAGAAGATGAAAATTTAATTCAGAACACTGTTAAATCTGAGACGGTAATGTCTGATTCTAGACCTGCTGCAGAACTTGTCTCTGATGCAGAAGATGCTTCTTCCTCTGTCACTGAAGATAATAAAGAACCCAGTTCACCTAAAAGCAAATGTTCTTCCAAATCTGCCAATACAACCTTGAATAAAGATGTCAAAGAAGTTTTGAATGATGTGACACTCAGCAGTTCTCCAGAAAGGAAATTAAGTGACACTGAATCTCCTAGGAAAAAAGCAATAAAAAATACTCAGTCTGCTCAGGTAGATGGTTCAGAGGAACGTTGTGGCCAAATACAAGAACAGAGTGAAATACTTGTGAGGGAGAGGAAATTAGAGCGTATGGATCTTCCTTTGACTGACTGCACAAGTCCAGAACAATTTTTAGACTCCCAAGGGCAAATAACACCAAGTGAAAGTAGAAAAACTCTGGAATGCAAGAGAGCAGATGCTGAGGCAGATGTGCAGGAGTCTTTTGCCCCTGCTGATAAATTGGGAAAGGGTGAGCAAGCTAGTGCAGTGAGCAGCCCACAAACTGACATAGCTGTGGCAGAGAAAGCTGGTAGCATTGGTAGTTGCAGCATGCTTGAAACCAGTGTTGACAGTGATGAAGACCAAAGAGAATCTGCTGAATCTTTATGCCACGGCAGTGGGGGATCAAGCGCTGAAAACGATTCTATTGCATTGTCTCTGAGCAAAGGTGGTGAATCTGAAAATTGCCATGAGGCAGACAGAGAAACAGGTGAAGAGAATCTGTGTTACAAAGATGCAGATGAGAGGACTCCTTCCCTCAACAAATCTTTAAAAAACAGGTCGCTGCATGCTGAAGAGCTTTTTGTAATTGATACTGAGCCTGGCATGAGTTCCAGCCAAAAGTATTATCTAGATCAGGTAGACCAAGACAGTGATGCTGAAAGTAAGCATGAAGAAAGTGAAAAGGGTAAAGAATCCTCAGATTTGGAAGAGGCTGAAGAGGATTTGATAGATGAAGAAGAGAAAGATGAAGATGACGATTTGCTGAAAAATAAGATTGATGTGTAAGTATTTTTTTGGGAGTAAGTAAAGAATCTGCATTTCATTCAAGTGTATGTTTAGCATATGTACATTAAGTGCTAAATGAAGTGGATTAAATGAGGGAGTAGTCTCATCATGTAAATTATATTGTCACAGAAAACAGGGTTGCACATATTAAAAAATACAAATACAGCCCATGAATTCAGGGTTTGTGTATTTTGTATATACCAGAACAGAACTGCTATATATTAGGCAATATATAAGCATCTAGAGGCCTTTTATGTGTTTGGCTTAACAAATAAAATGCTAGACTGGTCAGGCTGACTTAATTGCTTATTCAGGTCACAGGTTTCTTAATTGGTTTTTTTTTTTTTTTAGTTTGGATATAAATAACAAAAAGCTCAGTAAATTCCTTACATGTTCTGTAAGTAGAACGTGCTTTTTATTCCTAAACAGTTGCATATACTTTTGTGTTTTCAGTTCTTGTGCTGTGGGATGGTGACACTGCAAGTGAAAACAGCTAAGCATAGAATCATAGAATAATTTAGGTTGGATGGGGCCTTCTGAGCTCTCGTAGTCCAGCTCCTACTAAAATTCCTCCATATGCTTCATATGTTTAAAGCATAATACTGTTCTGGTTGGATAAGTAAGTCTTAATCTTCTAAAAGCCTTCGGGTAGGCTGGAAGGCTTACAAAACCTTTGCCAAGCCTTCAGTGTAAAGGCATTATAGAAGATTGTCACAGCTGGAGAGAGAGTTGTAAAAGGCTTGTGTTTATAAGCATTTAAGCTACAAGTACCTGCAGTACCTCTTTAGATATTACCATGTTTCTCCATAGTACTTCATAGCATTTAAGTATTCTTGTCATCAAAAACCTCCTTTTGAGTCAGCCATAGTACATTGTTTGCAGATACATTCCTTTGCCTGCCTGAATGAAGTAAGGAATGTCAAACATACTAGCTTTGAAATGTTTAATAACGTTATTCCTGGTACTGTTACACAGACGAGGACATTCCTGGGATGAATTCTAGTGTCTTCATACTTTTCACTAAGAGCTGACAGTTTTTTTACCACCCATATATTTGTGCTTTTGTGGTTTTTTTGTTCTCTTAGCTAGCAGGATTCTCAGTGGAGAATACAAGGAGGATACTGGTCATGAGTTCTTTTGGCAAGATTAAACAAATTAAGATTTCAGTTCTATAGAGGGTAGTAGTATCTA
The DNA here is from genome assembly GCA_013400835.1 of Zapornia atra. Classification (NCBI taxonomy): domain Eukaryota; kingdom Metazoa; phylum Chordata; class Aves; order Gruiformes; family Rallidae; genus Zapornia; species Zapornia atra. The sequence goes on from VZTU01015766.1 coordinate 100,009, forward strand.
AGATAAGAATGCAGTATTAAGAGTTGATACCAATTTTTGGAAACTATTCAAAAAAATTGGAAATGAAAGTGATTAATAAACTTGCTTCATATAATGGCATGATTTCCCCCCCCTCCCCCCCATCGTCTGTCACCTCTAAATCATGCAGAACTGAACATAGTTGGGAAGAGTAAGAAAGATCACAGAATCGTAGGGGTTGGAAGGGACCTCGAGAGATCATCGGGTCCAACCCCCCTGCCAAAGCAGCTCCCCAGCTCATATTACACAGATAGGCATCCAGACAGGTCTTGAATATCTCCAGAGAAGGAGACATATTTCTCTGTCTACCTTTCTCAAAGGACAGTAGAAGGTTTAGCTGCTCCCTTGTTACAGTATTCTAATAATTAACTATTCTCTTTTAGTTTACATCTTTCCAGCAGCATAGACCCTGGTTTGAATATGAAGAAGCTTGGAGGTTTGTATATTACTTTTGATGCAAAAAACCAGAAGTCCAGACCAAATCTAATTAAACAACTGAAAGAGAAAAAGAAGGACCAGGTAATGTATTTACAATTATGCAGTTACCTGTGACTGCAGTAACAGAAATATGTTAATTTACTAAGATTGGTTTACTTGTTTTTAACAAAGTACTCTGTTTAATGGTTTGCTGAGAGCTTCCATTCTGTTTGGCCCAAATGGGGGTTTACCTTTGGTTTTAATGGTAAGAATTGAAATATATGTGACACCGAAAAGTAGTGCAAATACCAGCATTATCTTGTAAAATTAAAGGAAGGTGATTATGCAGACAGTTAGCATGCAGTTTTGTGTAATGGCACACAAGCTAAAGGTCTGCTAGTAAGTTATTTAATCCATAGCAAGAATGTATTTCAACAAATAAAGGTCTGTACTCTCCCTAACACAGAATTAGCAGTTTTATTTCAAAAGCACCCCTTGAGAGAAAGGAAATGTGTTATTTTCATTGGGACTGTTTTCTTAGACTCATGCATGACAGCCCTCTCTATTCTCACTTCTTCCAGAGCTAGCCAGCTACTCTCTGCTGTTGGCCAGGGTTCTGTTTTGCAAATCCTTACTACTTTTGTTGTAGATTGAAGAACCTCAAGTGTTAGAATGCTTGTTTAGATTCTGCAGGGTTCCTTTGTAGGTTGTGTAAAAACAGTAAAGCAGTATAAGTTGTATCAGTGAGATGACTGTCTTAACATAAAAAAACCTCTTATCAGCTCTTGCAGAAGAGTATAATAACTCCAGATTTTGAAAAAAAGGAATGTGTGCCACCCTTCAGGGAATCACTTCACCAGCTGAAGAAGCAGCGCAGGGTAAGTGAAGAACTGACAGTGCCTCAAACAGCAAGTTTTGGTAGGAAGCTGCATGCTGGGACTGTGTGCCTGCACAGGCCTCCCTGGCAGCAGGGTGCTGAACTGCAGTTCAGTGGCTGCCTTGGACTGTCCTGTGAAAAGCCACCCTTGACTTTTAGGACAGTGAAGGGAAAGATCGTGTGCTCGGATGGTACAGGTCTGTCATTACCATGGTGTTGATGACCACCTTCTTCTGAGGGTCATAAAATACACGTTTTAAAGGTGGAGGGTTATGCTCTAAATGCTTTATCTGTCTCTTACAGGGGAGAGATCCCTATTCTATCCTGTCCTAGCTGATGAATGCAGATTTACTGTTCCTGTTGTTGCATCCTAGGCAGAGCGAGAGAAGACGACAGGTGATGGTTGGTTTGGCATGAAAGCCCCAGAAATCACAAGTGAACTGAAAAATGATCTTAAAGTTTTGAAGATGAGAGCTTCGTTGGACCCTAAGCATTTTTATAAGAAGAATGACAGAGATGGTCTGCCCAAGTACTTCCAGGTAAGGAAACAGCAGAAGGTGGCATCATACTGCTGAAGGTTTGAACAGCTAGTCTTGCTCCCTGACTGTTTTGTAGGTACCCTCTTTGTTGATTTGATTTCATAGCTCAATTATTAATATATTTTCATTACTAGGCTGTGGTTTATTAACCACTTAACTCTGTATTACATCTGTGTACATGTTGTGGTTTTTATTTTCAGCTGATTTCATGGTACTGAATAAATATCTGACTTAATCCATATTCTGAACCTCAGTGGACTAGATTTTCACTGCTTTTGTAAAGTATTAGCCTTTTTTAACAAGTGTTCAGAAAACCTATCCTGAATCATCAGAACTGGTTCATGCTCTTGTTGGAAAAAACATAATGCATTCCAGGACAAAGCCCTTCTATTAGAGTTGGAATAACTGCTGTGTAGCCATCTAGCAAAGCCACCACAATGACAGAGATAAGAAAGAGTTTAGATGTCTGTCCTGGCCAGAACCAGGACAATGTCATAAGAGGTTCCTTTCCCTCCTTGGGAAAATGGTTAAAAGTTAAGAACAGGAATTGTTTTTGTGAATACAGGTGTTGACACAGCAATCCAGTGTTAAAAACTGTACAGTCTTAAAGCTCAGGCCCTCCTCTGTGCACTTAACATGAGACAAGAAACAACTCTACATACAAAACATTACCTAATTCTTCTGATATTTTGCATCTTCTTAAGACACCGTCCTGCTTGTCTCTGTAGGTGTCTCTGTACTTGTCACTGAAGATTAACCAAAAAAAAAAAAGGAAATTAATCAACATTTTGCAGTTAAGTAAGAATGTTTTCTTTTCTTCTTTTCTAGGTCTGCCCTGTGGTTGATTCTCCCATAGACTTTTACCACAGTCGAATCCCTAAGAAACAAAGGAAGAGAACAATTGTTGAAGAGCTGCTAGCAGATTCTGAGTTTAGAAGGTATTTTAAAATAGTTTTGTAATTCTGACATCCTAAGTAAGAGGGCTGTCTTTTTATCTGTATAACTTCTTTTTTTATTCATATTCTATGTTTTGGTTGTTGAGGGTTTTTTATACTTCAAAGAAACTTAATCTGTTTTAGCACTTCAGAAGCACTGCCTTGAGAAGATCTAAGGGACAGGTGGTAACTAGACTGAGACAGCATCTTTCTAAAATAAGCATCTATACAGGCTTATGCATGCACTTTGTTGTTGTTTGAAGGCTTGATTATTTTTTCTTGGCATAATTGATAGGAAAGTGCTGACTGTAATTCTATGAAAGTTGGTGTGATTTAATTTTATAAGCATGCCAGTCTGCCATCTGTCATAGGAATCAAAATGGCACCAGAGGTTTTACTTAAAGAATGTTGATTGGATTAATTAATGTCTGCCTAACCAGCAATTTCTGGAGTAGATCCCTTAGTTGATCCATTTTGATACTGGTTATTACATTATGTTAACCTGCATTTCTTTTTTCACATAATTACATGTTTTCTTGCAAATAGTACATAATTTGGGATTATAAGGCTAATGTTACCAGGCTTGCAAATTACATATTAATTTTGGGAAGGCAAGTTAGTATAGCTGTTTAACTAGTTTTCTAGGTTAACCTGATTTATGAGGTAGAAGCAATTTAAAGACATTAATGCATTTTAAATTTGATCAGTTAATTTATGCTGTTCTAATTAAGGGCTTTAACCAGATACTTCAGCATTAGTGCAGATATTTGTCAGGTTCCAGTCTCAGAATTGCAAGCTTCCACACTGCTCAGTGTGCAATTAGCCGTGGTGTTAATTGGCATAAGTACGCAGGAATCTGCGTTAGAGGAGCTAGCAGCTCATATTCAGGAAGCATATCCTGTTCACTGGGGAGTGTTACTGTCACCTCAGTTTTCAGTCTTGAATAGGATAATGTTGGTTATGTTGAGTTGGCTGAGAGGGTAGCATAAAAATGGGTATCATTTTTCCATAGTGGTGTCAAAATTGACAAGTCTTCCCATTATGAGCAGAAGCAGTGCTTCAGCAAACTCTGATTGCATATGCAATGAAGTGTGTGTGTGTGTCCCCAGTTATGCCAAAATTAACGATTCTTCAATCAGATTTACTTCCAAAACCAATTTCCCTGCATTTATCATTAAGCCCACTGTTGATTTCCCTTTACCTACATGTAAATGTACATAATTAGAGAAATCTGACTCAGGAAACATGAGAGATACCAGTTTGGCAAGTAATATATGTAGAGTACTTTCCATGTTATCTTTTCCTGAACTTTGGTTTACCATGCTTAAAAGTAAATTATCTATTTTGTTCAGATATAATAAAAAGAAGTATCAGGAGATCATGAGTGAAAAAGCAGCTTTTGCAGCAGGGAAGAGGAATCGGAAGAAGAAGAAATTTCACAATTAAGACTTGAAGAAAAATAACAAGCTGGAACAACTTCCCTGATATAAAACTTTTTACAGAATGCTTTGGCTGTGTTGGTTTTTTTTAACATGTGCAAATTGAGGTTTAGGAAACTTCTTGCAGTGAGAATTTGGTAGAGAGCTTTATCAAATTATAATGTATCTAAATTGAACTCACATTCTAAAATTAAATTATTTAATGTTTACTTAAGAAGATAATGATATGAAAACACACTGTTCTATCTGAGCACAAAGCCCAGCTTCATGGATTGTGGTCTTTCCAGGCTTCAATCTTTACATCAGTAAATCAGTAAATTCAGTTTAAGTTATGTGTATAATTCACCTTGGAACCTGTTATATACCAAAATATTTTTCCATGTCTTGTCAGAGGTGCTGCTGGCCTATTCTATAATAGAAGGTAATGAGAAATACTTTGGTTTAAAGAGTTTATTACAACACTGACCATAATAGGATTGAGAATGTCTTGGAATTCAGCATATATATATATAAAATATAAAATTTACAAATATAAAGAAATAAGATCTAAAATACATATTGTTTCATAATAATATTGTGAATAATGTTATTTATGTATAATATTTAACATTCAGTCTTAAGTTGTTTTTACAATTTGAAAATTGTCTAGCAATCTTTTTGAAAATAACTTGAGAATTGGGTCCATAATCTAAGGTGTAGTGTGCTGACTGATCTGGTAGCTGACCTGGAATAGTTCTTCAGGTATTGAATAGAGTGAGTTTGGAAGGCCTCTGCTACCATTCCAGAACCAGAGATGACATCAGTTTGCTTTCAGTGACCATTCATAACCTTATGTGATTGTGGGAGCTTTTGTGGTGTTTATTTGGGTTTTAATGACCTGGTTATTCTGTTGCTGTTGCAGTTATTGTAACCCAGTTACTGCCCTTAGGTAGCAGAAAAAGCAGATAATAGAAGAAAGAAAACTGACACTACATAGTCTTAGGTGGATTGGATGAGAAATATTTTGAAGGGATTATCAGGACTGGTGATGTTCATCATTTTCTTATCCCATGAACACTGAATTACAAGGCTGCAGATTTTAAGCAAGTAGTGTGCTCTTGACCAATGTTTAACCATGACATTTTCTACTACTGAGAATGAGGAGTAGTTGCTTTTTAAGGATTAGCTACTTGTGCTGAAAATAGCTGAAATGAAACAAGCAACTTGCTGTTAAATCTGAGCACAAAATCCAACTTCACGGATTGTGGTCTTTTCAGGCTTCAGTCTTTACATCAATACTGGATCACCAACTGAAGCTTAAAAGAAATTTGGGGGGGGTTATATTTTTCTGAAGTTGACTATATTTTTTTGTTACCAGAGACAGCAGGGAGTCTAGGTTCATAAAAAGCCTTGACTGCCTGGAGATGAATAGTGTGCAAGTTGAGGTGAATTCTTTAGGAAGTATCAAACACATACAAGTGGCACCACCTACCCCCAAGTCTCAACTAACATACAGGTGATATTCTAATACAATTACATGTATGCTAATAACTCCATTCTCTGTAAATGATAAAAAAGCCAATAAAACCAACTATGGTATCTTGTTCTCTGGATGAGGTGTGGAAGGACAAAACATAATACTGAGCACAGTCACCACAAGTCACCACAGAGGTGGTCGTTCTGTTGCATCTTGGGATGTTCAAGTGCAACTTTGGAAAAGCAGCATACAACTCTGAAAGACCTTAAAAAAGAAGTGCAAGCTTTGTTGGTGTTACACAGCAAGCAACAACTCCGTGTTGCTCAGGCTGCTCCGTAGCTAGGTACAGAAGCTACTTCATGTACAGCACAGCTAGCAAGGGATTTGGTTTATGTTCTATATCCTTTTTCATCCTTTGATTTTTCTATTGTATTCTGGTTTGCCACATGCTGTTCCCAGCATCCATGTTCTGTGTGAACATGGTGAGATGTACAGAACAACGTGCACCAGGCCACAGGGATCTGTTTGCCAGCTCACTGGTCAGCTATTGCCTGAGCTTGAGCCTATTTTAGTCAAGGCATTAGCTTACCTTTTCTTAGCCACCAATTTTCATTAAAGCGAAGGCAAGTAGGGTTTTGGACTCCTACCATTCATTAAATTTGGTTGAAGTCAGCATAAGGTCTAAGTTGCTGGGTAGAGAGAGAAAGCTAGAATGCACCATGTGATTGCATAAGCTTACCTGATTCTCAGATTTCCCTGAAAATACTCTGACACCTCAAAAAATGACTTGTGAAATAGCAGCATTATATGCAAAACTGCCTGTGAATTGCAAGCGATGCTTTGAAATAATAATTGGACTGAAACACATTGCTGTAGGTGACTGAACAAGGAGGAGTGGTTTTGTCTTACGTCATTTGGTTTGGTTGCGTTTTATGGGGTTAATCTAGAGAGGTTTTGGGATACATTTGCAAATTCTGAGGAAGTTTGATGTGTCTGTAAAGGGCTGTATACATTTGATAGCTAGGTGGCATTCTTGAGAGGGTTACTGTGCTGCAGCACAGTGACAGTTCGTGTTTCTGGTGGTGTTTCATTTCAATTCGATTTTTCCTTTGTTGCTTGTAAGTAAATATTATTACAGGATGAAAAAGAGGCCGTAGTCACACCTGCAGGATTAAAAACAATTCATAACCCCCTCCCCCCAAATTGAATAATCAGGTAAATTTATAATCTACTCAATCCTGAGCAAATCAAGGTTTGTTTAGTGCTGCTGCTGTTTTGTGTTTAACCACCCAGCCTTATTTGCTGCTGTTAAAAATGCTCCCTGCCTTCCATCGATAGGTACATGTAAGGTAGGCAGAGCAGTGGTACGAATGCAAGCGTGAGGTGCTTCAGTTCTGCCTGCTGCGTTTCGTGGGCTTGCTTTGTTGCTGGAGGTGCGTGTGGGCCATCACTGCCGTGCCTCCAGAAGGACACGTAGAACTGCTTACAAGTAGAACTGCTTTCCGAAGGCTGTCCTAGTAGGCTCAGGCGCCGGTAGGCTGGCTGGTAGGGACTGGAGGATGCGTCGGTGTGGTTGCTGTTGCAGGGGGTTTGCTCGGTGGCTTCTTGACGTGTTCGAGAAGCCGCGCCGCTGCCGCCGGCCCTGCCCGCTGTGCCCACTGCAGAGGGCTGCGGCGGCGGCCGCGCGCGGACGGCGGTTGCTGCCCTCGCGCCTCACCGCGCGCGGACGACGGCCCTTGCCTGAGGGCAGATGATGGGACGGGGAGGCGGAGAGCCCTTCTCCCGCCGGTTTGGAGCCAGACAGTTCCGCGTCGCGGCGTCTGTCCTCGGCCCTCGGCTTTTTTGCATCTTGATGCTGCCGCAGCGTAGCGGAGGTTCGAGCAGAGAGGGCTGATAGGCTGCCGCGCTCGACGGAGGCTGGGGCCGTTGCCTCCGCCCGCTCCCAGCCTTCTCCACTCCGTCAGGCAGGCCGGGAGGAAGGCCCGGAGAGACTTGCTGACGGGAACCGGCCGCCGGGGAGCGTCACGTCGGTCGACCGGATTCTTCCGGCGTTGAGGTAAGAGATGAAAAAGTGGCGTAAAAAGATTTCGGCCAAAAAACGGGAGGAAAATGGAAGACGCGACTCCGCCGGGACTCGAACCCGGAACCTTTGAATCCCTTCACCCTCTAGAAGTCCAATGCGCTATCCATTGCGCCACGGAGCCACCTGTTGGATTTTTTTGCACACCACCCATAGAGCCTGCGCGCGACGCCCCCCCGCGAGGGCTTCGGGTGGGGGCAGGCCCTGAGCGGGCCTCGGGTGCAGTCTTCACGCATAAGCGGTGATTAACTCTTTTTCTCACCAGTAGGATTAGGTTTAGTGAATCTCGAAGCAGCCCTTGCGTGCCTGTTGAGCTCTGCCCCCTGCCGGGTCCTGGGTCGGGTCCACAGCTCGCCGTTAAGTGCTTGCCGTAGGGCGATGTCATTATTTCTTGTGGGAAACTGGTTTTTCTTTTTAAGTTTATCAGTAATCAAAATATAATAATTGTATTCACCTTACTTGAGCGTTTTCAATATTAATCCTTATGTTTGGAGGAATATGATTATATTCCACAATTGCCTTGCATTGGGAAACTGTTCTGCCAAGTTGTTTTAACTAGAGATTTACGGCATTGTAGGTTCTGAGGAACAGTCTAAACACAGGAACCCAGAAAACTGTGGTTATGTTCACTGGGCAGCCCATGCACTGTAGTGTTTTGCTGGATTTCCAGACCCACATGAGACTAGAAAAATAGCATGTGCACGTGTGAAAGACAAGACATAGGTGACAAGTGTAAATGTGTCCATGCAATCTCTGCTACACACAGCAACAATTTACTGTGAGTTGACAAGTGGAGAAATGGGATGTGGGAATCACACCTGGAAATTAATGTTTGAGAGTATTTTGGAGAGCTTAAAAATCCCCTTATAAATGGAAAGAACAAAAAATATTAGTGAAATAATATTCTGTTGTATGACAATATTTTCACTGCAGGTGAAAACATTATGGTATACTTGGACCATTGGTTTGTGTACTGTGAATGCCTATTACTAAATCCATTGAAGGGAGGAATGACTGAACTGTATCTCTTCTATAATCACAGTAAAACCCCCAGTGGATTCAGTAAAACAAGATTTTTCCCTTAAAAGCTGTAATTATGATGTCATGGTTTAGCAAACCCAAACACGGCCAAAACATATGGTCTGAAACAAGTCTTCGATGTTATGTTTTTAGATCAAGAGTAGGCATATTAGAAACCCCAAAGGGTAAGACTATGAAGTTATTCTTTCTTTAAGGTGCCCCAAAAATGAATTCTAAGCTTGGGCAAAGCCTATGGCTTCCTGTTGCTGAGGTGACTCCTGGCTCAGCTCTCCTGCAGCTGCCACAGCCACATTTGGGAAGGGGGCACAGGGCTACCAGGCCCAGGTCATGCTGGAGATCTTGGGAGTGTGAGGAGAGAGCTGAGGCAGGAGTAGGCAGGGCTAGAGATCTGCTCTGCAGTGCTGTGGTCTAAGTTATACAGTAAAACAGTTTTGTGAGAATCTTTTGCCTCACTTCATGATTTAAAAGCATCAGTATCCACAAGAGTGGAGAAAAACCTGAAAAAAGGGCACCCTAAAATCTGGGGAACCAGGAAGCTAATCAAATTGATGTGAAATAAGTTGATGAGGACACACAATCCACTAGCTGTTGCATTAAGGGCTGAGATATTGAGTGTAATGAATAACCAAGGTGACTCAGGTAATGAAGGCACACTGGCAATATGCCCCATGATTCCCACAAAGTCAGCTTGAATACGTGTGGCCAGCGGTGAGCCAAAGCTCATGAGCTGGCTGATTATTAAATAGCTCTTGTAATGCTGCCCAGAAACTGAGGGGGTTACCAGAAGGATTTGCTAGTTACAGCAAGTACCATATTGGGGGTACTTCCCCCAAGCTAAGAAAGTCTTGTGGAGCCAGAGCAGTTGTAAACACAAACCAAGAATCACCAAGTTATACAAGATTCAGAGTAGGTCCAATTGAATTTACAAGCTCTGAGTGGTCTGGCCACAGCTGTTCTTTTACAGACGCAGTGCTCCTGATAAAGGAATGCCAAGATGTGGGAAGTTTAAACTGTGTCCTCAGATTATAACAGCTCTGCTTAGGCTCTGCACTGCACAAAAGAAACAGAACTTTTAAGAATTGAGTTGATCTTCAGAATAATGACCTTAAATATATGTTGGTGGAACTGGAATATACCACTTTTAAGGAACTATGAATCACCATAAGCATCCTGTAGTTCGTGAATACCCGGCACATTTATTGTGGAGTAATGTGAGTCAGGCCCACACCAACATGATTTGGTAACATGGTACCTTTAGACAGCACAGAACTAAATGACTGCAGATAATGAAGAATCAGAGTTCGCTGTGCAAAGACTAGTTTTGAAGGTGAGTGAAGAATCCTGACACTTGTAGGATTGTTATTTCCTCTTATATTTTCGTAGTGGTTACTTGTTTTACACAGGTAGGGAAAGGCTGGCTGTTGGTTCCATTTATGCAGGAGGACCGACTGGGGAAGCATTTAGAAATTTTACAGAGATTCTTCACATTATTCCTGTCCATTTCCTTTTTTATTCTGTAAATGTAGTCCCAATGCAAAATCCACCTTTCCTTTTGGACAGCAGATGGAGCTGCTGCATGAGAAACAGGACAGCTTGGGTTTCATGAGATAACGAAATGTGGTAAGTTAGCTAAAAACAGCAGATCAGATTTATCTTTGCCGGCATCTGGACTTGGATCGGTCCTTTGGACTTTCCCTCTTCTGGGGCTGGCTAAAGTCCACTTCTGTTGCAAGCTGGCTTTCGTCTTAACTCCTCTTCACCTTCATGCTCTGTTTCAGGGAATATAACTTTCTTGGAGTACAAGTTATGCTCGTTTTAGTTACTGGCACTGAACTCAACTGAGTGCCATTTTGCTAATTTTAAATACGAGGAGAAACTGAGGTAGGAGTACCTTGATCTAAGACAAGAAGTACATCAGTGGCAGGCCAAAAATAGACTGACCCATAGGATTCTTCAATTGATTAAAAAATATATAGAAATTAAATGGAATTGTTCTATGACTTGGGTTTCAGCATTAACTTTTGTCGTTATTTAAAAACCCCACCACTATGTAGTGTATATCCAGTTAACTTAGATACAGCCTAAAATTTGTTAGAAAGTCAATTTCCAAATTTACAGAGCTTCAGCAGGTATTTGTTGGGAGTATCATCATCAATCTCAAAGAAGCATTATAGTAAATGCACTTGTTGAAAGCAAGAGATTGTAGCTGGCTACAGAGAAAGAGGTTGCATGTAGAGATTATCTAAATGGGACCCTCACACAAACTTTGTTTCAAGTTCTTTTCTCCCTTGAAGATTATTACAACCTTATTGCTGTAATGATTCACCTGTGTAGTGCAGCAAGAGAATGCACTATCTGAACTGGTGGGGAAAATGCTGGGATGTGCAGGGTCTGAGGATTCAAAAAATAACTGTTTCAGGCAGGGTTTCTTTTGGTAATTTGCAATTTGATTTTTAAAATTTCCTTGATATGAAGATAAATACTTCACATTGTAGATGCTTCCGTAGATGCCTTTTCCTCTGGGGGGGCTGTAATCTCACTGTGATTATCAGGGTGCTGGAGATTTACCCCTCATTTGTTTGTCTTCCAATTCTTTAATGGTTGTTGGAGTAATACATGTTCTGTTCTCTCAAGTACATTTGAGTTGGTAGGAGTAATTCTCAAGAGCATGTACCCCCAACTCAAGGGAGGGTTGGGGGTACACGAGCAATCATGCCAAATCACTCCTACAAGGGAGTACAAGGTTAATGCTACAGATCATGTTAATTCTGTG
>VZTU01015771.1:0-46775 GCA_013400835.1 Zapornia atra
CAACCCAAACCAGTCTGTGATGAGGAAAAAGTAGAGAAGCTAAAAGCACTCTGCTCCCCTCTGCTTTCACCCCACACATAAAGGTTTAATTAGGACTTATTTACAGCACGTTACCATCAGATCCATCTGCCACAGTCTGAATTTTTGCAATATCCACGATAATAGTGAAATACAGTTTCCCACAGAATTACAACCATCTATACCATGGAGGAAACAATGTAGAAAATTAAATGTGTAACTTTGGATTATTTTTCAGTATTTATTCAAGGATCCTTCTTCCTGCATAACTGTAACCAAACAGCACAGAAAAGTGCATACTGGGAAGTTAAATGAGGGAAGCTAAGGCAAAGCAGGATATACAGTCATTCTTCTTCTTATGGAACAAGCAAGCAGTGAAACTGAACATTAAAGAGTCTCACTGACTGAGAGTAATTTCTGAGTTCTTTTAAATTCTTTTGGGGCTTTTTAAATTCAGTTTTACAAACACTGTGCTTCAGCTGCATTTAGGCTGCGGACAAATACTATTTGTGTCTGGTTTTGTACCTCTTCACTGTACTAGGAGTGAAATTCTTATTAATATAAGTGGGGATTATATGCATAAATATACACAAGAAATTAATAAATAATAATTACAACAGACATTAATGTATGAGAGAGCATTAAAGGAAACAATACATTTCAATCACTATCTCTTTGAAAGCAAGGACTGATGAGTTTTTTTTCTACAGACTTACACAGGGGTTGCAACTAGCTCTTTCTGACACCTCAGGGGGTTTTATGCGTGCCAACAGAGCCTGAGACTGCTTTAGACAGAAAACACTAGAAAGTTAAAAAGTAATAAGCAGTACAGTGGGCAAATAAGAATACCCAGTCTCCCTCAATAATAGAAAATCGTAACGATGGTGAGTGAAACCAAAAGTTAATAAATTTAAAACCAATCCCTCTGAAGAACTTTTTAAAAATCAAGCTCACAGAACTCACTGTCTTGAGAGACAAAACAAAAAGAGCAACATCGTCTGTAATGTAGTCAGAATGTATTTCCGTTAGAAATGGATGCTTAGAGCTTGAGAACACCGAACTATTATCCTTCCCTGGAAAGCCCCATGGCTGCATGAGTCCCCACTCTGCAGGGAACACGGCCTGTCCCTCCGCAGCTCGGGGCGGGCGGCGCTTTCTGAAAGCAGCAGCACCAAGTGATAAAAGCACCACGATTACTCCAGCGGTTAAAGCTGGCGCTTAAGTGCAGCGAGATGAGAGAGCTCCATAACATGCGGGATCAATTCTTAAGATAAAAATGGATTATGTGGGCCACTGGTGTGGTTTCACAACACCTATTCCTTCTTCCTATCTCGGGTATTTCATCGTCAGAAGCCTTTTTTTGGCAACTGGCATTTTCTAGGAGTCCTTAATGGGCAGGATCTAGCATATCGAAAGTCAGGTTAGAGGGCTGCATTTAAAAAGCACTACCCAGCAAAGAGATGAAGGAGCATATTTGATTATGGATGATCTCATCTACTTCAATTATATAAAAATTCACTGCTACAATCTTCAACCCTTTTTCCCTCGACAACATTATCCTCAAATACGAAGAGAGATCAAGAAAAAACGGGCAGATTGGTGGGCTGAGTGACTGCACAAAGAAGTCATTATTAGTTAACTCTACTTTTATCTCTGACATTCTCCACACATTCCCACATGTTAGCAACTGCTAAAGGATGACGAGCAAAGAGAACCAGGAAAAGACGGAGGGCAGCATCTCTCTAACTCAAAAAGAGTAATGATGCCAAGTTTAGTGGAAAAATTCACATTTTACTCCTGGGAGAAAAGATCTTTTTCAGTTAAAGCTCAGGATTGTTCTAAACAAAATGAATGCACAGCCTGGGCATCTCTCTATGGGTCGGTAACTTGAAGGCTGCATTACCAAAAAAGGAGAACTGATGAGAGATGATAGTTAGGAACTACTTCTGCAGGTAATAAAGAAATATACTCCTCTACTGCAGACAACCTGTAAGCACCAAAGCAGGTGGCTCACATGGAAATACGTTCCTTCATTTAGCATGTGAGTACTGGATCTGTTGGAGATGGGCGAGAGAACAGTCTCCTGGCTTTAGTCACCAGGTTTATAAGCACGCTATACTTTGGGATTCCAGTGTTGGTCTCAGGCTATCTCCTTCCCCCTGCACAGGAAAACAGCTGGAAAAGAACTAGTGCTTCCTCTTTGGTGTAGAAATCTGAGGGATTTCAAATAAGTAATGAGTATCTTCAAGCCACGCTGGCATCACACAAGTGATAGAGGTGCTATCACCCTGTCAGTGTACATCAGCCAACGTTACCCTCCACAACTCTACTTTTACATCCAGGCTGATCATTAAGACTGCTCTGTATGAACAGAACATGTGCAGCTAAACAGGACAGTGGTCAATTTCCAGTCAAAGAAGCAGATTTCCCAAAAGTTACATCTAGGCAATACTCTACTCAGACAACTTTTTAAATTACAAAGCTGTGGCCACCAATTAAAAAAAATCTGATTTTTTTTGTTCATCGACTTTTCATTAAAGCTGATCAAAGAAGACCATTAAATGCTTACGAAAATATTACATTTTTTGGAAATTCCTGCTTAATTTTCAACACATTAACTGCTCAGATTCTATTTTTTCCTTTTTTAAGTAAGTAAAAATAACCTCTCCCAAGTGAGCTAAATCTATCATGTGGGCAAATGTAATAAACAAGCTGTGCAGTGAGGAAGGTCTGGTCTTCACATATTTCAGTGTTTGTTTGCTTACAAGGACATGTTACCCTCTGTCAAAGAGGGTATTTACTCCTGCAAACACTGCTCCAATTGGCTGGATCCACCTATCACTTTTTCTTTGAGGTGCACAAGCCAGCATGAACACTTGGTAGTGGCAAGGGCGCTTTAGAGTCACATAGCATCACAGTACTAGCAAACAGCACAATGTAAAACAAATCAGGCAAAGTTAAAACAATTAAGTTCTTTTATTCTAAGCGTTGGAATACCAGTAAGGCTGGCCATTACCACGCTGGAAACCAGAGAGAGCTAGAGAAAGCATTCAAGAGAGGAAGAAGATTAATCATAACGCTGCATGACACGCTGCATTAATCTCGTCTCATCACAATTTGTAAATCTACTATACAGTAACACTGCTTTGAAATTGGCTCACAGAGGTAAAGTTGATAATCCCTATTAACAAGGAAAAAAACCCCTAAATCGGTCTATTTGGTTTATTGCTTGTATCATTCTTGCATTCATGCAAAAGTGTCTTTTACTTCATTATGCCAACAGTACTATGTCTGTGTTAGAAAGGACAATAATTACTTTAGTGATGTGTTGTCTACCTACAGTAGCCGACTTTATCTATAAAGAATTAGCAGTCCTACAGTTACACTACTCAGCGATAGCGTTAAGAGTGACAGCAAGAGGACTGAGGTATGGCTATTGTTCAGAGCCTTACTACCAATCACATAACTACTCTTTCACTACATGGCAATTTGCAGAGATCACAGGCTAAGTGTGCTTCTACTCACAGTACTTACCTGCTCCTGTAGATTACTGTGTAACTACACTTAGATCCATACGCAATTACCATGCAGCCTGTGCTGAAGTTCAGAACATACAAATAATTACAAATAATCATGAAGAGTCAGCCCTGCCATGACACAATACTCACTGTGGATTTTTTTTTTTACTTTTTTTTTGTTATCTTGTCCTGTTTTACTCCCTTCTGCTACAAACCCCAGCCCAGGTCCTGAGCTGGGCACACTGATTCAGTATTTCCAGCAGGCAGGGTTTCTGAATCTCATGGATTACTTTAAAGGTGATATCCACCTCTGACACCCTCAGATAAGAAGCAGAAAGGAGCCTTCACCTCCTTGTCCCCTGCTTGCATTTTCCTTCAGAAGATGTTGCATTTAGAGGTACATCTCTGTACACGTTCATTCACTTGGTCCAGCATTAAACACGCAGCAAAACATAAGGCTTTTGCCATGATACAAAATGCTTGTGGATTTACTCCACAAAATTGTTAGAGACCTGCAAGAAAGATTTCCAAGAGAGTTTGTGGAAACTCTGTCCTTGGAGATACTCAAAAGCTGTTTGGACATGGACCTGGGCAATCTGCTCGAGCAGGGGTTTGGACAAGATGACCTCCAGAGGTCCTATAATTCTGTGGAAGATGAAGTTCTAGTCCCATCTGGTTGGAAAAATCAACTGCACAATGTAATGACTCCTGGAGAGCTACCTTTGAACAACCAGATCTCAAATGCACAGTCACAATTACTCAACTGCTAATGCAGGAGAAATCCCTTGAGCACTATTACAAAATTGCTCTTGGGTGCAATTCCATTTAAGTTTTGCCTTCATCTACTCTATTTTTCACACCTCTTCAGAAGCACTGCTGCTAAAGTTATTAACAGCGACCTTAACCACTTCCTCCTATCAATGCAGCAAAATTCTAAGAAACTTCACGGAAGGAACTTGACATCCTATAGATTTAGTCTGAGGTGCTTGTAGATCGTGTTTTCATGGAGTTATTGTGAAGACACAAAATGCAAACCATTTTGCAAGCCAAAGCCTCAGCGTCAAATGTGGAAAAAACAAATCCTGATTTAAATGTTGACTAAAATAATTTCTAAACCTTATATGCAAACAACTACAAATTACTATACTTAGATCTGAAAGCACACAAGAAATGTAGAACATGTGTCCAACATCTTAAAAATCCAGGGAACAACCTAGAGCTCACCTGAGACTGCGCGAACGAGGCCTCAAGGCTGGAGAATGACGACCTTCCTCATCAGTGATGCTCTCAGTACTGAAATGCTTTGTCAGGAAATGAAGTTCATCTGCCGTGGGCTGAAAGGGCAGCTGGTGCAGCTTCTCCTGAGATGAGCATGATGACTGAGTACAGAAAAAAATACAGAAAAGAAATGCACTAAACGCATGCATAGGGGTCAGCTAATGAATGGAAGAGGAACGGATTCTGCCAGACACTGCACACTCCAGCGGAAAAGAAAGCTACTTATCAGACCAGGTGCCTCTTTTTTTTGCTTCTCATTAGGCTAAGCCAACCCTTCTGTACAATAACAGAGCTGGTGAGATCAGGGAAATTTGGGGAGAAGGCTAGGGAACCATTGCATCTGATCCTGGAAGCATTACATCTGATCATGCAGGTAATTTACTGTTAGGAGATAGAAAGGAAGGTACGTGAGTATCGGTGCTACTCTGGAAAGGACAAAGAGGTCCCTGGAGTGGTGAGCAACTTTCTTTCCTTTTCCCTCATGCTCTCTTAGCTCAGGAGTTTCACTGGCATGCAGAATGCTATGGAGCTGCGTAGAAGTGAAAGTTTTTGCTGATTTGGCTCTCATTGGAAGTTGGTATTGTAAATGATCAGGATTTTATTTCTCCCTTCCTTTACCCACCAGGCCGCTTCTCTAACCAAGCAGGCAATGATAAAATGAAAGCAGCTGACTTTGAACAGTTGTAAGATTAACAGAGTTTCTTGTTATAGAGTGAATCAGCTTATTTGTGTTTAAGTAAGTGGATGAGTTTACATGACACACCTCCTTTAATAATGATAGACATGAAACTGTTTTAATTCTTGAACCTCAGGGAACCCAAAATTAAAACAATTATTTGTGGGAAGTGTTGGTCACACCAAATGTTGGATGTTCCGGACAAAACAGCTATAGGTCAACTAAGGAATGTATTTTTAATTCTGTGATTTTTCAATGCCCCTTTCCATTTTACAAAAGTAAGAAAAGACAGGCTTTAAGGGCAAACTAAAAATCCTTTGTGGGGGGTCGGGGGGGAGAGAATTAAAAGAAACCCAAGAAGTGTTGAACCAGAGCAGCACTGAGTAACACCATAACACCAGTGGGCCTTATTAAAAGCATTGTCCTAATCTAAGCTCCTTATTGATCTGATGAAAGGAATTATGTACACTGTTCCAGCGGAGAAGCTTCTCCTTTTGCTACAACAACCCTCACCCAAACTGGAAAGCAGTTGGTTGGAGGGAATGACACATGATATGACATGTATGAACAAAGCTTTAACTCACCTAGCATGTTTTTCTAGACTAATCTGTTGTTGATGGGTTTTGGAAAAGCTAAGAACTATGGCCAAGCACTGAAAGCCAAATGCTGGTGTGGCTTTTCACCAAGTCCTGCATGTTTTCAATGTCGATACCAAAGGGAAAATGGTCTGAAATCACCTAAAACAGGAACTTCCAATTTGTCAGGAAGATAACTGCTACACTGGAACTGAATTAAAGCGAAGCAAATCGCTGCAGATCCTAGCATAGCCTTCTCTAGACTGAGGTGGAGATCTGAATTTGAGAGCTTATCAACCTAAAGATCACATTCTTTGATAAAGATACATAAATGGCTCCAGAGCCCAGACCCACTCCCTCTGAGCTGCACTGAGGTGTTTACAGAAGAAAACCCCCTCGAAAGTCCTGGGCTGTGCACCAACTCCCCAAGTGTGGCTGGAACTGGAAGCCACCACTTCCAGTGTTTTCCTTCTGGCAGGTCTAGGAGCAGGGATCATGTTGGGAAGACATCTCCAGCACAGTGTCCACACAGGGATGATGATCCATACGTTGGTCTAAATCCAGACTGAAGCCAAGACAGAGAGCCTGGGTATTCGATCGCCCCTTCACCTACAGCTGTGCACACTGCTTATGCCAAATACAGGAGAAGGTCTCTCCCTTTGATTTTCAGAGCTTTCTTTGATGTCTTTCTTTGTGTCTTACGCATTGCAAGGAGCAGGGGAAAAGCAATTGCCTAAGAAGAAAACAGCACTGCTTTTCAGAGAAAAGGTACATGTTTGTTTCCCAACAGCAAAATCAGTGAAGAAGCAGTGCTAATCAACTCATGGATGATCTACCAAAAACCTCCCTCCACTTTCTCTCCTTAACAGCAGTCAGATCACAAACTTTATAATTCCAGAGAATAGTTAAAGAAAATCCTAAAGATAAAGACCATGATGAGAAATGGACTTCGCTCTGCCAAGGGCTTCTCTATCAATCCTCAGGCATACAGCCTTTCAATGAAGAAGCATGAAAACAAAGTGAAACACTTCTGAAGTATTGATTTTTAAGTAACTACATCACTGTATTCAATATCTGCAGCAGATTCATACAAATAGCCCCTCCCGGTGTCTTCTTTCCCAGTAAAAAGTATTCAAGCTAATACTATAGTAGCTTATATATTAACTCTGCATCTAGAAAAGAAATAGCAGATTAGATGTTTAAAAATAATTACTGGCCCGTTCAACTGATTGTTCCATATTCATTTAACTTGTGAGAAGGTCCTCTCCAGCTTTTTCAGTGTTGGTCTGATGATACAGATCTGGTCTTCAAGTTTTGTATGAAAAGGGTAAATGTATTTTTTTAAAGTGTCATCCCTCACCTGGAAACAAAAAATAAAGCAGAATCTACAGGTTTCCACTAATCTTAGGCTAAGTAAATGTTTTGGTGTGTTCAGATGGTTAGTTGGTAGAGCAGCTGATCTACGACCACAAAGATGCAGGTCAGGTCTAACAGAAACTCAGGTCAGCAGAACACCGAACCGATGCTCTTCTTGATATTTCATGTCCTACTGGCACATAGACCAGAAAGGAGGTCTACCAGCTTCCTTCTATCTTGCTTGAAAAGGAAATGTAATCTTCAGGACTGATGATGCCAAATGGCAGCCAAAAATTCTGTTAAATTCGCATCCACGGCATAAATTCATTGTGCTCTTCTGACAAGCCCTTTGACTCCTTCTTAGTGCAGATTTCAAGTCTATGTAGGAATAATATTGCTTATCAACTTCAGAGGTGTTACTCAGATCAAGTCAAATTAATTCTAATCTATGAAATACTATAATAGTATTGTCATAGACAAGAGTAAGTAAGATTAGCTTAGGAATGTAATACTGAGTTAAATAGTTTCACGAATCACATTGCCACTTACTAAAGAGCCCATTTCAATATCTTCCTGAGACTGTGATACTGAACCAGCAAAAGGACAAGAGATGAGAGACTTGGTCATTTAGGAAAAAAGAAGTCTTGGAATGACAGGTTTTGATCTAACTATTTCCCACAGGAAGGTAAATTCAGATCTACAGATGATGATCACTTTGTGCTTCTCATTATACCACCCTGGGTTTTGTTTCTTACAATACTTAGAATAGTTACACCATTTGAACTGATGATTTCTATGTGACATGTTAATCTCAGATTTGCCAGGTTGGTTTGTTGGAAAAACATTGGTCAAACTCATCTAGCTATTTTTGGGAACATGACAAGAGACAAATGGGTCTTTTCCCATGCAAGAAAGCTGAGAACTTTCTACAGATAGCTTTAATATCCCTATTTCAAAGCAAGGACTGATACTTCCAACAGATTTTAACTTTTTGGGGCCATTTTTGCTCTCTGTGGACATCTATCTGAAGGCTGGTCCAAGTATAAACTATGAAAAAACTAGAGATCCCACCTGCAGGTAAGAAGGACTTGGACATTGCAGGCAGTTTGGTCTCCACAGGTGTCATCTTCACAGGCATCTTGGAAGCTCTCTCAGTGGCTACCAATGATCAACTATTTGGATGTCATCTCTACAGAAAGTAACTGTATTTGCTCCATGCTGTCACAGTTTGCACTCAGAAGAGGACTTAGCCATGGCTTATGCCCCATAAAGATTTAACCCAAGAGTATAAAGCTAAAAGCAGAGCTCCTTTTTAACTGCTGCTCAAATATATAATGATAGTGCTTGGCAATGAAACCAGGGGTATTTTTTTCATGTTGATAATGAAAGCTTCTCCCACGTTTTTCTGTCCTCTTGCCTGTATATCTGTACATACACATGAAGACTTCTCCCACAGGAGACTGAAATCAAGTCACCTACCTTCTAAGGAGACAAAAAAAACCCCCAAAACCAACAAAATAACTAACTGTCTTGAAGGACAAAAGAGAACAAATTGTGAAAATTGTGCAAACTAGAGCCTGTGGGAATGTGTCTGAACTTATGAAGCTACAGAGATGAGATTAACGTTGCAAAATCAAATTTTAATCACATCAAGTTATACTAAAAGGAAACTTCTGACCCCAATTTCTTCTCTTGCTACGCAGACTGAATTGAACACTCACCTCCTAAGGAACTGTGGTGATAAATTTGTGTTTGAGAGGCCCTAGAAATTTTATGGATGAACATTAACAGGACAGCTCACAAGGAAAACAATGATTCTGCATTCAGTGTAAGATTTACATAACATGGAATACTGAGTCCTAATTATTGCAGGTATTACAATTACCAGGAACATACTCTAAGTAGTACATATCAACCACAATGATCAGTAGAAGTATTATGGAAAGAGGCAGTGATATGTGACCACACAGTTGGCGACACGATAACACACGTTACGTTAGGTCTGTACAGGCACAGCCTTAACACTTCTAATTTTTCTACTCTTTGCTTTTGGGGGTTGTTCTGCAATGTCTAGTGCATAAACTAAAGATTCATTGTGTGAAGTGTCTGAGAGTTAGAAGGGTTAATGTGGTGCTGCTACCTTACTGGTATTAATGACAGATGAGCCGGTTTTAAAGGACCAGGCCTGAGCAAACTGCAGCCAGCCTTTCTAATGGCACGTCTAAGAACTGAAAAGCTTCATTAGGAGGTCAAAATTATTGGAGTAACAGATATGGATTATCAGTTTTTCTTTCTGCTAACCTATTAGCAGAGGTTTTTGTACTGAGAGCTTGAAAGCAGACAAGAGTTTCATTTCCCAGTTATAAAAAGCTGAGAGCTGACTCGTAATTATGCACTATCTCAGAGTCCTGCCACTTCTGACACATTGTGCCTCTCAACTGATCAGTCGAGCCAAGTGCTGCACTGGGATTTTACCAATGCTAAAGGCAAAGTGCAAGATGATAGGAGCTGGGAAATGGAAGAAAAAGCAGCAGAACCAATAATTAAAATAATTTTTAAAATAATTAGTGTATTAAATAATGTTAGCAAAACAACGAAGAAAGATCAGGTATTTTAGTACAGACTCAGAAGCTGATTTGTTAGGGAGTGTTTGTACAAACTGAATTGCTTGAAAAAGTCTGTGCCACTTACTGAAACTGTTGAACTGGGAGTGTTTGTTCCATAGCCAGAAGAAGGAAGGGAGGCCAAGGACCAGCGACGTCCATCCGTCCTGGGGAAAAGAAGCACGGGAAATTACTGTCAGGGATATATTATGGCTTATACTCAGGGGGGGGAATAAGCATTTTCCTCCCTTAAATCTCTTAACCTCACATTTTTTACTGAAGTCTCAAGTTATAGGATAAATCCTATTTACAATGACCTTTACGAAAAAGCTGCTAGGGTAAGTTTTAAAAGCAAAAGTAAGTGACCTTGGAAAAGATAAAGTAAACGGGCACTGGATTCCTGCATTAAGTAAATGCTTTGTAAATATTACCAGTTGTGCAAAAATTGTGGGTTTCTAAAACAGACAAATGAAATCACCTCATTTCAAACTTCTCTGAAAAAGCCAGTCACGCCTAAGATTATTACTGAGGCAGTTCCTTTGTCTTCCAAATCAAGTTTCAAGCTGAGTGGGAAAAAAAATCCCATCAGATCAAGAATCAACAGCAAGTGGACTTGTTAGTTTACCTAGGCAGAAGACATCCTGCCTAGTACATCACCTGCACAGCTGGTGCAAAATCCACTACGGCAGGTTGAACAGAGCCACTCAAAGTTCAGAGGAGATGGAAATCACAGAAATTCCACCTAGGGGCTCTTTCTCCTCCAGTCAATATAGTATGTAGTTACTGCCCTATCATAGTCAAAGAAAGATAATTCCCAGGGAAAATAGCCAAAACACCCTGGGGATACTGCAGAAAAGGTCTTGTTTTACCACCATTCAAACTGAGGAACTATAACACTGCTTTGAGAAGAATCAGTGTTGCCTTCCTTGAAACACTCTTCTCGACACAAAGCCCACCCCAGTGAGGAGGGACCCTGAACAACATTCAGACCCGTTTCGGCCTCTGATGTCACTTCAGTCTCACACATTGTGTCCTCTAACATATCTTGCTGCATGCTGGGATGAATGTTGACAAAGTCTCTTCCTCACACTGCTCTCCACTGTTTGATTACAGCAGCTCATCAGTCACCGGTCATAAGGTGAAGCTGCACTGGAACAGTTCTGACTTACTTTGGAAAGATTTGGCATCTTTTGGGGGGACACACATTAATGCAAGTGCATTGCAACACAGGATGTGTGGTACAGGTCTGAAATACTGCTCAGCACTTCTAAAAAACTCTACTGTCACCATCTTCACAATGTTTCCCATCTCACTATCCACCCCACGAGGGCTCATCTTCAGGAAGAAAGTTCACTGCACACCAGAGCAGAAATGGCTGTTAAAATTTTTTCCAGAAGCAGTTCCTTTTACTTTCAGGCACTGATACACACCACTCTTCTTTGTCATCTATCTTAGAACGAGAGGGAAATAAACCCACTGTTCTGCATCACTGAGAGAATATTAAGTCCAGAGTATTTTTTAAGAAGACTCATGCTTCATGCATTAAAAAAAAAATCAAGCTGTAACGCAGCTTTCTATGGCATGCATACGTTATAGTTGTACCCCACTCAGATGTTTTCTTTGGCAAGACAATCACATATAAAAGAAGAATCTCAAAATATTCCAAGATAATTTAAATTCCCTTCTTAATCCTGAAAAGCACCAAACCTCAGCATTACAAAGCCACTGCGTGACATGGTCAATGACTGAACACCAAACTTCAATGATCTTCATTTGGCTTCTTGTAACATACTGGGGGTACTGAATGCTTCAGTCAACGATTCTACCCCAGTTTGGACCCTCGGTCCCAAAGGGAGACAGCATGTTCCTGACGTCTCAGGCAGCAGACATGAAAGCAAAGTCAAGTCTTCCTTTATTTGTAAAGGAAAGTCTAATTTTTTTTTTTCCCCGAGTTGCCTAATTTGCCCATTGAAATTATTGCAGAATTTTCATGTTGACAAAGTTAACAAAAAAAGGTCTGTCCCAATTAGAAAATTACAGGATACCCCTTCATGCTTGGGCTGTTTTCTGGTGATGCAATCTAGGCAAGCAGTGTGCTAAGCAGGCAGGAGAATGCTCTGTTCTAACAGAAGGAAGTGGGACAAGAGTAGAAATCTTCCACATCAAAGGCAATGGGAAAAAGACTTTAAAATAAAATCCTTCCTTTATTTATGAAAAACATTTCAGAGTTACTTCAATGTTTTGCTAATAAACATATTTTGAGAGACACTTTGTGCAATATTGTTTCAGGAAAAGATACTTGGAAAGGAATTTTTTAGGTCTTTTATTTATTGTAGACCTTTTGGCTACCACAGTAAAAACATGTCCACAACAAATTCTGCCTTTCAAGTTACATTTTAATTAGTTAATTAAGCAGGTAACTTTATGGCACTTAAACGCTACTCAATGAAGAGTAGATCAATTTCAAAACAAGGTGCTAGAAGAACAACACACCTTCTCCAGAGCACTAAGTGTTTATCACTTTAAGCCAAAACACAAAGATTTCCTGTTTCAATTAGCAAAGAAGAGAAGCTGAATGCTGAAATGGGGTTATTACAGCATGGACTTGTTAGGGACACAGGTTTGGCTGCACAGAATGACAGTTCAGAGACACACACACACAAACAGCAGCAACACAACATGTTACCTGTCTGCTCGGTGTCCATGGCTGTATGGAAGAAATTGGACAATTAAAATAAGAGAGGGTGAAGTAAAAGATGTACATGTGATTTCTGGAAAAAAAATCCCAACCCTCATCTTCCCTTAGTGTTATTCCAGTAGGATCAATTTTATGAATATAAAATAAACATACATTTCCTTTTCCAAAGAGGGGAACTCCTGAGGATGTGAACTTTGTGGCCATGGGACACACCGACAAGGTGTCCAGCAAGGGATTTACAATTAATCACGTGTCAAACTAAAGCCAATCTTACAGTGTATTGTAGTGAAATTGGCTTTGCAAAAAAATGAGCTTTCCAAATGCAATTCCCTCTCTGTCCCAAAAATCAACTCATCACAGGGCTATAATGAAAGGATGGAAACCACAAATTGTATTACAGGATAACAAGTGAAGAAATTACACCAAATATAAAAGGCAGAAGAAGAGATCTCTTCTGCAAGGGCAACAGGAAGGAATCAGGTAAGAAGCATCTCTTAAGACCCACGGAGTGCCCATCAAAAGCATGCAGTGAAATAATTGTTTGTCTGGGGTAACAGAACACCACACTTTCAATTACTTAATCCCATCATATAGAAGTTATTCTGATGCCACTATGAGATAATCTAATAAATACGTATTGGTACCCCTGGCAGAGCTATTCAGGGTGTAATGCAAGGAGAAAATAAAAACAAGTTTCTAAAACAAGCTGTGCTTAAGTGTTCTTTTCAATGACAGAAAAAAGTATAGAGAGCAGCATGCATGTTGTAAACTGCACCGCAGTATTCGACAGGACAGACTTAACCTTTATTCATCTATTTCCTTAAAAATTAGATTTTAAAAGCAGTGAAGTACAAAAGGGCACTCTTTAGTGTTTTATTATTAAACCACTTTTTTCTGCTCAGAGCTTTAGAAAGCAATGATACTGAAACATCAAGTTGAAACCTGATGTTGAAAACTTAAGTTTTGCCAACGGCTAGAGTTGCAATTTTCCTCCTGGTTCCCAAGGTCCAGAACTCCAGATACTGCTAAAACTGGTAAAAAAATCAGTTTACTTCAGTGGAACTTACTGAATACACCCAGATCAGTCTCAGAAACCTCTTTAAAAATAAAAAAGGAAGTTGTGAGTCCATTTGAATAGTTTTACCAGCAGGTAAAACACTAATTTTGCCCTCTGAAGCAACAGGAAATTACATATCCAGTCTGTCACTTTTCATATGCTATTAATACAGTTTTTTCTTAGGTAAGACCTGAAAACCAAAGTCTTTGGTTTTATTCTCCTTTGAAGTTTTGAGACCTATCCTTTTTCTAATGAGCACTCAAGCTAAATCTGTGGTTCTCAGAAAATTTACCTCCTGTCACAATGACCACACATTTCCCATTCTCAGATAATTTTAACACAGACAGGGTTTGGTTGGTTTTTTTCAGCTAAGGCAGAGTTTAGCAAATCCAAAATATCTCCCCCACACTTGAATCTAATAATCCTGCTCCTACGCCCAAACCCTGCTTGGAATATCTTTCTTTTTCCTGTTATTTCTCCATACATTTTAACTCTCCCTATCATTATCCATTTCTGCCTACCTGCTGGGATTTGACATTCAATGCACCATTTGCCTGCTTCTCCCAGCTGCCTTTACTCTTTCCATCCTATTCCTCAAACTAAATCCACCCCTGTAGTATTGGATTCCTTCCCGCCAGTTTGATATACGGCAGGACCAGAGCTTCTCTAGCATTCCCTGGGGTAGAGATGACAGCTTCACATTCAGGTCTCTCGATGCTGCTGCTCTTCTGGAAGTTCTTGTAGACTTGCAATTCCAATTACCAGGTATTTTCCTCATTAGAGCATTAATGCCCCCTGGAGTTTCCTCAATGCCCAAGGCAGTAGAGGAAACTCAGAAGCTGCTACCAGGCAGAAGGCAGTGAGCGAATGCACACGTGGTTGTATGCCAAATTCTAGGTATGTTCATGGCTTTGTGCAGACATAGATCAGTACACTTAGAATGCACCTCAGTTATACAGTGAGAAGAGCATCCAGGGCTACAACTAAGATACGATTATCCTAATTAAAACTGGTTTTAATGTCATTATGACCACATTATCTGTTATATCACATGCCATCATCCTTCTGGAAGAATGTTGCCTCTTCCCTAAGTGTAATGACTACTTAATTTATCTTCTTCTAGGTCTTAAAAGCACCTAATACTTTCTGAATGCTGTCTAGATCTAAACAAAACAATACTAAAATGAGCAAACTGAAGGTAAAGTAAAAATATACATCAGAGAATGTAAAACACAATAAAAAAACTAACGCATTGGCAATTTCTAAATAGAAGTATTTAGACTATTTGCCTGCCAGTCCAAGAATAGATCTTGCCTTACCTTCGGGCAGGAACGAAGGAAAAATGAGCAGGTGCATTTGGAGAGAAGTTCCTGGGACTGTCCAAAGGGCTGCTACCTGTTTGAGAAAGTTTAAAGAAATAAAATTAAACAAAAAAAGCACCAAAAAGTATTTTATACACATTTGGAACAAATAGAGTAAGTTTTCACTGTGCAGAAAGGTTTTCAACTGCAAGTTGGAGTCACAAATAATTGAAAATATGGAGCTTGGAGTCTCTGATCATTTGAGCATTACTTTGCTAAAGAAATGTTCTGATACAGATGTATCAGTATTTTCCCTCCTTTTAAAATAATTTAAGGTGTACATTTTCACTTAGTTTCATATAAATTATCTGTCACATATAAACTATATAGTCCCTCAATATTTTGCAATAATTTCTATATTAACATTTATCTACATTAACATTTCTTAACACTTCTCAATGAAACACCTGACTTAGGAGTGACATTGACGACAGCTTCAGGAATAATAAACACCAAGAAAGTATTTCTTCACAACGTATGTCAAAGCTGAACACAAAATCCACCCAGGGAAAAAAATAAACCAACAAGACATACCAAAGGAACTCCACGTGATGAGCAAAGGACTACACAAGTGTACGATGATCAGGAGATAACGTATCATCATTGACCTTTACCACCACTTTGCTGAAATAATAGTTTTACCATGAAAATGAAAGTTCTAGTGAATTTACACAGCAAGGAAAAAAATAACACTTAATTTTCACTTGGCACAAGAGTACTTTCTCCGAGTTTTCTTCTAGGATGTGTAAGCATATGGGCGGTAAGTGGTAGATTGTGATGTATTTTATTTCAAAGTAAAAAGCCACCATTTCCCTTCTGAAAGCCAGCATCATTTACAGACTAACTGCAGAAACCTTTGAAAGTTATGGATGAATTAGAAGCTTCGTGTCAGCGTGTGTGCTTCCCGTCGGGCATATTCTTAAGTGCTTTGTTCTTTCAGATCCTTAATACAAGCACAAAAGGGAAACTATGTATGCATAGTAAACATAAGCCAACAGCCATTTCTTTGTGCACAGGCAATAAAATAACAAAATAAGAGCAAGAAAAGTAAATAGATACTGGACGAGTAATTCACTGCAAGGTACATCACTGCAGTCATCAGAAATGTTTTCAAATTTGAATCCCATATAAAATGGATTTATTTTAATAGATGTGTTGAAAGCCAAATAATAATGAGTCATTGGACTTGTCTCTGCTTCAGAATTACACCGTGCCCAGCTCATCCCCCAATATGGTTTGCGTGGGCATGGTCCCATCCAGCACTCTACTGAGGCCTATAACTAAGGTGCATCATTCCAGCACAATCTATTCACACCCCTTAGCTGTTCCCTGAGCAGAACGGGATCGTCAGCGCTGTGCTCAAAGGTACCGCTCCCTCACACTTAGGCTATACAAACGGTTCACAAAAATGTTCCTGTGAGCAAGGTGTGCACACACCTGGCAAGCACGCCCAGGCAGGTAGGGACGAGGAGGGGGACAATCTGCTGATGCCATCTGGGGCCGAGGACAGACACAGGCCAGCTCACACCATCTGGCCTAGAAGTCTAGGAGGGGGAAAAGCAGCAAGTGGCAGAGATGAAAGCAGCCCCAGGCTGATGTAACACCTGGCGAGGGGTGATGAGAGAACTGGAGAGGTACGTGAATCCCAGACCACTTCACAATCTGCTTCACCAGGAGCAAACGAAATTAAAAACAAAGGGACTGAGCAACGATTTTCTTTTAGCTCAGATTTCTTTCATACTGTTACTTCAGAACTAGCAACAGTCCACACTGTAATATAGCACAACGCAGTCTGCACCCAAAACCAGACACCACTTAACTCATTCACAGCATACCCCAAGTTGGAAGGGGAGAGCGCGATCAGAAATCATTAACTAGATGATTTTTTGGTGCTTCATTTATTAAGCTTGAACTCACTTTAATTCTTAAGGTCACAGTGGAAAACCAGAGACATTTCACTGCTGCTGAATTAAGAGCAGGCAGGTTTGACAGTCTAGATGGCACTACAAGCCTGCGAGAAAGACGGAAGGTGACAACAGCCACAAAGCGAACACTCAGCAGTGCGCAACCACACACGTCCTGGCAGCAGCACACAGCTAGGGTTAGAGTCCTATTTACTAGCTGGCAGAAAACTGAAGGAGCACGTTAGGTTGTGCAGATCTTCTAAGTAAGCAAGGAAAGCTGCGGGTTTTGGTAGGAACATCAGCCTTCACCTCCCCATCTTTCAAGCTTTATTGATGACGTACTGGACAATGTCACGACGATCTTTTGAAACCAAAAGCCCACTGCCCTAATGCTGTTGTAAACAAGCAATGAACTGTCGCTGCCTTTTTATAGCTTCATCAATCTTTTGTAAGCTTCCCAGATCATGATCAAAAGAGGATTTCAGAATAACTAAGAAAATTGGGCAATGACAGTTTTCAAATTTTGAAATTAAGTATGTGGGTGTTCAAATTCTTCTGAGCCTGCACAATCTGCTACAGAGATACTACTAATTTTTAAGCAACTACTTTTTCAGATTTATATGGCATATTTCCTTCCAGACACTGGAATTTTAATTGGATCCCCTGTGAGTTGCTTCTACTTTTAAAATGAAAAGCAATTAGTTTTTTCTACTCAATTCAAGTCTGGGTGAAGCTTTTAAAACAACAACAGGGAGAAGGGGAATTACTACTTTCCCTAAAATTTCCCAGTACTGCCGCATGTGCTATAGTTGAAGGAATTTTAATAAGAGAAGCCTTAGTGCAACGCTCTCATTCACCAAGGCTGATCGAAACCCTATTTATTGTGTTAGCAAAGGTAAATTCCCCTATTGCTCAAGGGTTATAGTTGGCTACTACCGAACCTGAAACGACTCTGTCTCACAGGAGGCTGTTACAAGGAATGATTACCCATTAGGTAAATCAACACAGCTACATGAACGTTAATAATTCAGGCACAAATCTTTACATTTTCCGGACAGAGGAGGAAGGATGCAGCCGAAGCATTCGGACATCCTCTACCCTCAAAGTCCAGCACTCGTCCTTATGGGCAACAGACAGCTGAAAGGCTCAGCTGTCATCTACAGACATCATTTTTCAGACAGATAATGAGTCCAAAAACTTACACATTTTGTAAAACCCACTTCTCAGACTTGTAAAAATAAACAAACCCAAAAGACAAATTTGTTGTGGTCTTCCAAGTAGGATATATAACATTATCTGCTGAATATTAACAGATCTTATTGCATGCTACAAAATTAGCTGCCTTCCAGTGCACATGGATCTTAAAATGACCAAAAATGTTTAAGCACCCTGTGTACCACCTGCCTCATACAGCTTTCACACCATTGGAGCATCACACACATGAAATGCTGATGAACATCAATCATCCAGCTGTAAGAACATCTCTCTTTCCTACTGAATTATAAATATGATGTTGCTTCTTCGCCTGATGTTAAGTTTTTCACTTTAAAATATAATCTGATGGTAACTTCATATTCAACCAACCTGTATGCTGTAACAGCTGTACTGCACACACCTTCTCTGCAATTTTCAGATTTTAAAAGAAGGATTCAAACAAAAGCAAAAACTGTAAGGAACATACATGTATACTTTTTTTCCCCCTCTAATTTTGAAAGAAAAAGAATTTTAAACAAAAGGAGGATTTTCAAACCTATACTCCTAAAACTGGTTGCTTCAATCCACGTTTGAGTGACAAGATAAGCAGAGTGACTTCGCCATGAAGTTAAGCTATAGCTGTCTATCCCAAGGTTCCAGCTCATTCTGGAAAGCATTACTTCAGACAGTCTGAAAACTGAATTAGCACACTTCAGATCCATTACACGTTCTTGAAGCAGAAGTGGCTTCATGGCAGAGGTAAAATTGAGATGGAATTACATCCGAAGAAATGTTGAGATCTCTTAAGTACTACTTTTCCTCTAAATTTTCTAGGATGTGAAATCACCTGACACCTTATCTGGATGCTGTTTCAGAGAGTAAGTGTGTCTGCCTGGATCAGCGTTCATTAGGAGGCAGGTTTGCCTGACGGACAGTGCTGTATCACACTTTGACATTGCATAGGGAAGAGTAACTCCTGAGGCTCTGGTCATACAGGACTCAGGGTTTTGAGTAGTTTCTGAACAGAATCATTTTAGAAAGCTGCCCTGGTTTCTCTGCATGCTTGCTGCTCCTTTGATTCATAAGAGAGTTTCAGAACAGGCATTAAGAAGAGCATGTTCAAGACAAAAGAGGCAGGGAGAGGTTTCAGCATTTCTTAGTAACTTATCAGTGTGTGTGCTTGAACAAACAGATTGATAGATTCTGCTCAAATACTAAACAAATATCACAGCCTGTTCTCAAATTCACATCTCGTATATGATATTTCTTAAGAAAATATTTGTGACTCTACTCTAAATTTCATCTACTTTGGTCTCTTGAATAAATGATTTTTCCCAGGGAAGGCTCCTAAATATAGTACTGGTAGAGAACTCACATTACAAGTAATTCATCTTCCTATGCTTCACCGGCTATTCTTGGAGGTCACAAAGGATATCGTTTTAATTAATAGTTTTAAATCCCATATGCAACATCTGAACAAGAAATGGAAATATTTGACAATTACTGCTGAAGGAAGATGACATATCACTGATTAGTTACTCCAGTTTCTAGAACATGGTTGCATACTTCTAATAAAAAATCAGCTCATAAAGCCTGAGACAGCATCAAAACCACTAAGAGCAATTTTGCATTTTTTAAATAGAGGAGAAAAGCAAATCCAAAGAAAATACAAATGTTTCTGTTGTGAACATTTCTACATTTGTTTTCTGAGCAATGATCACGTCAACAAATTGTGGCAATCAGCCAAGCAAGGAGACTTGTATATTCTGAAGAGCATCTTTCTCATCACTTTAGTTAAAGGCCTGTACAGCTGATGTAGAATTTGTTAAAACCAACATATATATTAACTCGAAGAGTGAAGTAAAGAGCACAACATAACTAAGTGGAGAAACTTGACGAGGAAGAATGCCCTGTTGAAACCCAATTTTACTAAGCTATCACTCTCATCATCCCACACATCAGAACCAAGGGAGTTGGAAGTGAAAAGGAATTGCTCTGTGCACATTTTTGGCCCTGTATTTTGTTGGAGATGCTGAAGCAAAAGGAAAATGGTTTTAAAATACTACTTTTAAGATTTTGCCAACATTTTAATTTGAAAATCATGGACCATTTTAATAAACAAAATATCATTAAAGTAACTTCCTAGTCTTCCGTGCCTGGGCTTTATAGCATCTGAAGCAAACATGACAGCATTCTATGAAAACTTAGAGCAGTGAAGGATTTCATGGCACCCCTGAACAATAATTTTGGTTTTCTTCTGCCTTTCAACAGGCTGGATGTCACCTCTCAAGAAGGAATGCTCTGCAAACAGAAGCAGATGGCTCCTAGCTGAGCTACTATCAGTTTGCTGTTCTTTCTCAGCATTTCAATCTCCAGAAAGTATTTACAGAACATACTGCCATGTAGGAGGAGGAAAGTCTGATCACAATGAAAACAACAGTTACTTCTCTTATGTGCAACAGCGATGCACTTCCAGACGGGCTCCACCGTGGACGATTGTACCACAAATATTCATGCTCTTTGATGCTACCTACTGCCTGGTGCCTGTCAGGGCCACACCTGAAGCCCAACAGTCTTCTCTGGAATTTTGAAATATCAGAAACAAAGCAGTCAGACATAACCTAGCTCCAACAGCAGTAAAAACATCAAGGGAACATGCTGTTCAGGCAAGCTACTGAATCTGTATGCACGACCCTTCTGAAAATCCCTTGTTACTGTAGGCTGAACGATCCTTCTTTCTTTTTCTATAGGAAGACCATCTCTGCACACCTCACCTCAATGACTAACAAGAAATTGCCCATTTGCTCTGAAATAAGCATTTCCCAGTTGCTGCCATGGTAAAACTGGCAATAATGTAAAGAAAAAGAAAAGAATTTTATACATCTCATGCTGCTCCAAGTAGCAGAGAGACCTGGAGCACCCCACAGCTACTGGAGGCGTACAGCAAGAAGCTGGACGTTTCTTCTCATGAGAAGTTCAATCACTGGCACAAATTAACCATGCTTGGAGACTCAAAACAAGTTATTTACTTATATGTAATTATTTGGGTTTATTTTACTTCATTCTCCATCTCAGGTTCTTTTGCAGGAGGTAACAGGACTGAATTCTCCAGAAAGAGGGGAGGATGGGTACAGCAGCAAACTAGAAAGCACAGAACAGATGAGGACATAACACATGGGTTTTGAAACTGTAAGGACTCTCTTGCAAGTTAGAAAAGCTGAAAAAGTGTAGTCAGATTAAGTTTCAAAGAGCATATGTTGATGTAGAGTATCAATATGTTCAAACTCACTACAGTGAACACTAATGATTCCCGGGTAGAGCAGCCCAAGGGAGTTACCTGCGTGTCCATGAAGAGGGGAATGTGGCCGCGGGAGAGTCGGAGACGTGCTGGATGTTACGATCAAACTCTTCCTGTTGCTCGTCCGACAGCTGAAAGAAAGAGAGTAAGACATGGTCAGACAAATGAAAGCATCTTAAGGAAGGTTCTGCAGACATCTTTCAACTGAGGAGGAATCTCTCAGTACTCAGGTCGGCATTTCCTCACACTCTCAGTTTTGGCAGTGACCCTGTAAAGAAGTAAATATACAGGTCCGGAAGGGACTTTCAGACAGCAACAAGTGCTTTAATAGTCTGGAAGCAACATAAAAACTGCACAGGCCACTACAGAGAGCTGACAACACACTCCTGATTCACAAAATATGCGTAACTTATTCTTCACAAATCACTCAAAAAAAGAGAAAACTGTAAAATAGCCCCGAGTGCTTCAGATATTCTTCCCAATATCCAACCTAGCAAAGAAATCTGTTACATTACTGGCTATTACTGTAAGAAACCAGAGCCTATTCCTTTGGGCAGGGTTAAATTATGAAGCAAAGTGTTAACACAATTCAGCAAATGAGCAGGATGATTAATAAAACTTAAAACCCTGAGATTCAAGAATCTTTGTGAACACGTGTGGCAATACTGATAGAAAACTCTGTGCAGCAAGTTTCAGAGAAGCCTTCTGCTGCATCAGCCCCACTCTCAGTCATGACTTTGTTCCAGCAAGAAAGCAACGCTTCTGTATGAGGCAGCTCAGATTTATTCCCCCCTCCCAGAATTTCTGAACTTAGCCAAATAAAGAGAACAAAGTGTTCCTCCTCCATTTGCTTCCAAGCCTGTGATTGCTAGTAGCAAATGCTTAGCTCTAAAGATGATAAAAGTAATTGTAATGGGCAAGGGAAAATCTTAAATCATGGGAGCTGTGAACAAGAGCAACTAGATGTTTAAGTCACTTTCAGATCACCACTCTTCCTGTTGTTTAAACAGAACAAACAGTCCAAGCTCCCAGCAAAATCTCAAAACTGACCAAGCATTAAACCCATGTCCATCTATCCACTGTACCCCAACTTGCTTTCCAGATGGCAGAAACCTTTCTGCTTACTTCAGCAGTTCTCAAAACAGGAAACCACAATCCTATCAGTCTTGACAGGGGGTGGGAGAACAGGCAGAAGTGGGGAAGGCTGAGCAGAGGCTGAGCAAGGAGCTCACTGGTCCAGCTCTGGAGGTGTCTCATGATGCTCCACGCCATGTTATCGCAGGCGCACGCAAAGCCTGTTTGCTTGCAGAGCTCCAACTGCTGTCGCCTGCCTGGTCCCTCCTGCACCGGCTCAGCTTCTGGAGCTCCCCAACAATAAACATGCTCCAACTGCCAAGAACTACGATTAATGCAAAGCTGGTTTGCTGCCATAGGATACAGCGCCACGATTATTATTTGTAAGCTTTTTTTATTGCTGTTCTAGAGGAAACTAGAGAACTCGAGGTAGAAAAAAAATACAACTGCATTGCCAACTATTATAAACAGTAATAAAGTTGAAGCACCATTAACTGCTATTAAGGCTCTTTAGTGTACTTAAAGTATTCCTCAAAATTATCCAACTGATTCCATACAATCTCCATTTACATTCATGTATTATTCAACAACAGTCTGTCCAAAACCTGATTGCCATTGTGTACATCATATGGAAACACTAACAGCCTGATTTTAAAAAGCTTGAAATCTCAGTTCATGGATTTTTTTTTAACATGTTTTCAGTCACTCTATTCCAGCAATGGTTGAAAAAAACCCCAGAATACTCAATTCCCACATTAATACCAGATAAACATTATCTTTATATTACTAGAAAATCTCTCCTGCAACACACAAGTCCCGAGTATTCTAATATGGTATCTATTACTATGTAAGAAATAAAAAAAGCCTGGGTATTTTAATACTAATTCAATGTAAGAATTTTAAG
Organism: Zapornia atra; assembly: GCA_013400835.1. NCBI lineage: Eukaryota > Metazoa > Chordata > Aves > Gruiformes > Rallidae > Zapornia > Zapornia atra. Next base: position 23,515 of record VZTU01015771.1, read on the forward strand.
ATTTTGCTCAATATAAAAGACGAGTACAAGGAGAAAGCAGACCTCTATGCTCTGTGGTCACATCCATTTGCTAAAGGAGAGTTACACTTTACCCACTTTACCACAGAGACATCTGGAGCTGGCAATGCAAACTTGGTATATTTAAATCGCAGCATAACAGGGAACTTGAACTGTCCCAAACTCAGAGCTTTGTAACTGCTTGCCTGCATTTGCCGAATTGAACCAAGCTTTGCAAGCCCATTTTCCTGCTGTATTTGCAAGGGTGAGGAACCAAACAAGAAAGGGTTAAGTGGCTGGAGAACAAGCGCAGCTGAGACCCCTTAAAATAGGTCAGGTTCACACAAATGTACCCAGAGGAGGAATGGCTTGGACTGAAAACCTAGCCCTGAGTTAGCAATAAAAAATTATTCTCTTTACACCCCCAAGATTGGATAACTTTCAAGTTTCCCTGGATCTCTGACATCTCTTCGGAGGAGAACATCTCTTAGGCCCATTTAGGCACAACCGTGTGTGTTGGCAATAAAGCTTAAACACAGAGGCTAAAACCAGAGTTTCTAATATCTTGGATCTACAGTATGTGATGAGAAACATCTACAGTTACAGTCACAGTCTCTACCAGTTGAAAAGAGCTCTGTGGATTTACACACAAAACTTTTAATAGATGGTAGAATCCCAGGGAAACTACAGAAGAAGAGTGATGAGGTTCTGGCAGGCACAAAAATACAGAGAAAGGAGGTAACGTGAAGACCTCAGTTGGGCGACGTCCCCAAGAAGCCGCTTACCGCAGCATTTGAGAAATATGAAAGAAGTAAAGCTGCCTTTAAGCAGGGCTTTGTGCCAAAGAAATTCAAACTAGTCAATTTAAGTGTTGGCAGAAACAGTTCAAATGAAGAAAAAAAAATTTCCTGGAAGACACACTTTAGTCAGACAGACGGTACCAGGCTCAATACTGATCTACAAAGCTGATGATAATGAGGAGATCATATTATTAATCCTTTAAATTGCACTAATCATGTATTACTCTTCAGCAATTCTCCAAACAATACTATATGTTTCCCTGCCCTAAAAATTATTCCATCCACATAACAAGAGTAGAAGGAGAAAGTAAAAAGAGACAAGGTCACCTGTATGCCTCTGAGTATTTTAACTAGAAAAAAATAAAGTTCTTAACCAGTCCAGAGAGATTCCAATTATTATTATTTGTTTGTAAGCCAAAGTTTTACTGTTTTCATTAAATGCAAGGCAAGCCTGACCCCGATCCTCCTTTCCTCTCAAGATTTGTTATGGGTCTCGTTAACATCCCCCCCACCCCCTCAGATTCCACTTCATAATTTCAGAGAACAAACCCCCTCCAGCTCTTCCAGTTTAGGCAAAACAAGAACTTAGAGCAGTTTCTGTGCTGCCTGGAGTTGCAGGGTCCATCTCCAGGCAGGGAGTGCTTTGGAGGGCTGTCAATGTAAAAATACCCCTGCTGCCACCCCTGCCCTCCTGTGCCACCAAGACTGCACACCCACGCTGCCAAACCCAAGTCCAGAAACCTGTGAGAGCAATTTGATTTAATTCTCAACACACATAGTGACATGGACAGTTAATACCTAAAATGTGAGACACCACGCCTTTGCTATCACCACGGAAATGGTGCTTTTACTAGTTCTAGAGTTAACTTCGCCTGCAGTAAAAATAACGTTTGTTACGTGTGCTGAAGTGTTCCCAGTGCATTCCTGAAACTGAACACTGCAGGACATCGGACGTGGGTCTGGTAACTGGACACTGGGCTTGGACCCACTGAAATGCGCTCTGGAGCCAGCACCCTTGGCCTGTGTTATTTATGAGGACATTTGGTAGCGTACCTGCAGGCCGCACGCAGCCCGCGTGCTCCTTGCTACACGCGAACAAACCTCCCCCTGTGCACCAACACGCAACCTGATGTCAAGCCTCTACAACAAGCACACGTAGTACACACAGTGTCCTATGTAACTGCAGTCTGAAAAAGAAATCAACGTTTCAGTTTCAGCATAAATCAATATTTGATTTGTTATTTTAGCAGATTACTCAGGGGACACCTCTAACTCACTGAGCAAAACTGATTAACATCCATGAGGCATTCATGTAATGAAAGCAAGGAGCCACAGATAAACAATTTAAAAATAAATAACCAACACCACTATCGAGTAATCTCATAGCGTTGCTGGTTATTAGAAAAGAATAATGATAAGGAAGTGTCAGAAGATCCATCTAAATGTATAGACCTTGAAAAATTTCTCACAGTCAAAGCTGCTGAATATGGAAGTGAACAAGATGAGCACCGATTGTACGTGTCTCCCCACACACTTTAATAGAAGTGAAGTCAAAAGATACACAGAAAAAGTATAGCTTAAATCACATTTGGGTTAGGAACCTATAATACATTTTACTCCTATTAGTGATTTTTAATCATAAGAGTTTTAGTTTGGTAAGCCACCTCAGGTTGTCAGACTGCCAGATTAACTCTTGCATCAAAACATTTCAGAAGTCCAGATTTGACATTTAATTCAGCGAGACCAAATCCCTACCAAACAGGATCCAAAATTCAGAGCGATCGTCCCTACAAAAGCTATCTGCGGTTACACATTTTCCTAAGACGTCCTGCCACCTAACCAAGCTGAACTCGATTCTCCTCTGATGTTACAGGAGTTTGGTTTCAGTTGATTTGGTTTACAAAGCCTTCTTTATGAGAAACAGACATTTTGGAAATGAAAATAAGTATTTAAAATTTTTATTCACAATGGCAGAAAATTTACAAAATCCAAAATCTGCATGTCAATGAATGCACCAGCTGCACTGCAATGTTAACTAGATGTGGAAGTTATTGTCTTAATTATAGTAATTCAAAGATGGAAGCAATTTTGTAAGCTTTAGCACTACCAACAACAGGGATAATGAGTTCTCTAAAATAGATAAGAATAAGTAAGCATCTGGTTCAAATGATATTTTTTTTCATGTTCAAGAATAGTTTAAAAGTTATTCATCCTAGAATAACTGGGGGGAAAATTGTTGTTATTCATGGCGTAGGTTTGGTGGTTGCACATTCCTACAGTAAACACTTCTTCTTCCCTCCTAAGGATATACAGTTGGGCTCACTTAAGACTTGAAGGATGGATGCAAAAGCCCATCCAACAAGCAACTGAGAGATTCTCCATCACCACCCTCTGTCCCAGTATCACCCAGGAAAATAACTTATCTTTCCTGGCACTACATTCCATGAGCAGGGAAACGTCCATAGTTTGGATCCCTTTGTGGTTACCTTCTCCAGGATGAACGAGTAAGGATTAGTCCCTAGACTGTCCTTCCCTGCCACCCAGCCAGGCAAACCGCTCAGCTGCTCCAACACCCTCATCACTCATCGCCACAAATGCAGCCTTGGCCCATTTACAGCAACACAAGGTGTGCACAAAATGAATTTTTCTAGCTAAAAGCCTATCCTTGAGACTCCCTCTAATGGAACCTCTGACAACCGAACCCTTCATCACATCATCATTCATGGTTTTTTGGTAGAAGGAGCTCTCTAAAAGCACCAGTGTAATCCATGTGCTGACTTCTTGTAGATGTCTCCTGTTACACATTTTCAGACTTCTGCTTTTAAACCACCCATCACTAATTTTTGGTGTGTTCCTTTTTTTTTTTTTTCTTCTTTTTAAAAAAGCACCTTTAGGTGTAATTCCTTCATAAGGTCAAACCCCAACTCTTGAGACCTTGGGACTGGGTTGCAATATTCCTGTTTTCCCCAGCTTATAAAAGAATTTCAAATAGGATTGAACTCCAGCACCTAAAGGAATTTAGCCTTAAAGAAAAAAACCAAGCAAAACCAACAGAAGGAGCAGCACAGGATCCTTCTCCACAACAAGCTTGCATGGCCAGTTACTACAATCATGCCAACTACAACAAGCAGACACATGTAATTTAGTAAACCAGGCTCTTCTCAGATTTGCATCACTCATTGTTTTCAAGCACATGAGAGAAAATAAACTGGACAAATAAGTTACTTGGTTTTAATCTGACCACCTTGCTCCACGTTCTCTGGCAGGTGATGGTCGTGCCAGGCTGCTGCAAACTTCACTGTGTCCAAGCGTATTCCACATGGGATGAATAAAAGCTTTACCCTTCCCCCCTCCATTTTTTTTTAGCACTTTTTTCATATAAATCCAGATATGTGCAATGGATGAGCTGCTTCAGAGTAAGAATTCCTGCACAGCCATCTACGAGGCACAAGAAAGTCTTCTTGGAAAGTGGTAACCGCTTTGCTGTGTCTCAAAGGCAAAGTCCTGCCATCCTACCCATAGAGCCAAAGCCTTTCCCTCCCGTGTTAAAGATGTATGTTCCCATGCTTCATGCTGGTACCAGTAAATTAAGAGTCAGTGTGGGGAGGATGACTGTGGGAAGATGTGAATTCTGTGAGAGAAGGAGCGCGGAGATAAAAGATGTGGCCAACTTGAAGTGTGGGCTGTGCTTCTGTACAGATATCAGAGAGAACATGGAGAAAAAAGCACAAAGAATGTCTCTTCTGGTACAGCCACACACTTCAGCATGCTAACAAGCACATTACCTGAACAAGGAACTGAGCACTGCAAAGCATGGGAGAAGCTGGATGTTGATGGGTTCTTTTGTTTTAAGGCAAATTAACAACTTAGCATTTAGGAATTAACTTACTGCAAGAAAGACCTTTTTCCTTTCATCTAAAACAAGCTAAATGTTAGCTAGACCCTTCTATTTCTTCCTTTAGAGCTCAAATTCAAGAAGCGGCATCACCTCAAGTTAAGAAATTATAAAAGAAAAGGCTAAGATTGCCACAATTTATGTCTAATTTGCCTAATGTTTGAGGCTGGTGCACATCTGCTTACACCACACTGCACAGTCCAGACCTTTTGCATTATTAACAACACAGGAGCAACTCTGCAAAGCCAAACAAAATGAAATGTCACAACAAATTACAATGACTGGTACAGCCTTTCTCAACGAAATCAAGCCACTTTATTTTGAAATATTCGCCCCTTGCAAATACACAACAAAGCTTCTCATTTTTCTATGAAAAAGGGGGGGCAGGGAATGAAAAAAAAATATCTCTGATTATAGAAGAGATGCCCCAGAATAAATATAGACAATATTTAATGGAGAAAATACACACTGACCTTCTCAAGCATTACTATCTCCTACTTCAGTTATGTTATGCATTATACTGCCGTGAAGTTACATCACAAAGTGTGAAAGAATGATTTAATGAAAACTAAGCATAACTGCATACTTTCATTTCCCATTTCCTCCAACTATTATTAAATGCTTCACGTAGCATAACTGCTTTTTAAATAAGTCTCTATTCAGCAATTCTCACAGAAGATGGCTTATCACATTTTCTCTCCAAAAATTTCACATAAACAAGTTTAAGAATGAAATGACAAAATTTGGCTTTATATTGCTTCAAAGCTTTTCCACCAGGTAGCTTACAGGGGTGTACAGGTGTGTATTATAACAAACCCATACTAAATGTACTCCCCCAGCAACACATCTCAAAAACTAAGCATACAAACTGGAAATGAAAAGAAACCAATTGTAGGATTCAAAAGTGAGGAGGTTTAAGATAAATCTTGCATAAATTAATATGCAAAGTCACTCAGTTGCTATGTAGCACACAAAAGAAACAGTTCTCATTTTGTTTCAGAACTTTTTTCTTAGTTTTAATGCCAAAAGATGTTACAAATCAGCTCCTTATCAGCTAAGTGCAGTTTCAAACTGCACTGAGAGGATAATGTACATATCTAATTTAAAAACTACTCTAACAGTACATTATTTTGGAAGTGGTGTCCAAAGCAGACTGTGTCAATGGAGTTGTCTTCTCTGCACAGAGCCCAGATTTTCACTTCACTGTACAGTAGAGCAATAACCAGGATGGGAGCATTATGAATGTAAATGGGACTACAATGTTTGCAATTAAATTATATGCTAAACTTAAAAATATATATTCTGAAGGTTACACAAACAAAACCAACACACCCAGCAATAAAAAACCCACTCCATGTGTCAAATATCCAAATCAAAAGGTAATATTTCCCTAAAAAACCTCAAAACCAAAACAAAAAAACCCACCAAAAAACATCACCCAGGGTTTATTTTCCAGTGATGATTCACAGTCAAAAACTTTTCAATAGACTGTACAGAAGCTCATAAGGGATGATGTGCCACTGATACCTCGGAACTGCAGAGATTCACCACTAGTAGATTTGAAAAGCTATTCCTCTAGTTCACAGAAATAACCAGGTCTGACTTATTTCTGCCAGACAGGGCAAATCCCAGCGCAGACTCTATTCTAAGGAAACCCTAGGACAGACAGAGCAGGGGAGATGAAAAGAAATTTTTTTACATATATTTATATATTTTTATGTCTCTGATTGCTGCTCTCCCTCCAAAAAAAAGGGAACATCAAGAGACTTGTTCAGCAACCACAAGCTGAAGAAGCTCACTCCATAGGTAGAAGCCAACTCTCCTCCTCTGTCAGCTGCTGGCGTGCAGTGAGGACTCTGGCTGCTCAAAGTGACTATTCCCAAATCGTAGTTTGGAAGAGTTGGAGATGCCCTGTGCCCCCTTAGCCCTACTGAGGTTTTCCCCTCTTGAGACTCATCTTTCCAACGATGGAGACAACAGTAACAACCCTGCTGAAGAGTTTCAGGTTTTGTGCCTGCTTGGCAGAATTTTATGCTTGTGGTACATGTTCGTACTACCTGGAGCAACAGTCCTACTTTGGTTTTTAGGATAACTGTTAGGCTAAGGAGTGCTGGGCCATGCTTCCATCAGATGAGCCTCTTCTGCCATCCTCAGCTCTCCAAGGAGCACGATGGCCATCATCAGCTTTCCTAAGAACCATCCGGCACATTCAACTACAATGAAGTAGATGTAGATGTTCAAAATCTCGGTCTTAATCTGCCTACCTTATAATGATACTTTACATTTATATTTTTGCTTCCAAACTAAAAGGCAAGACTGTATTTTGCATTTTCATTATAAAAGAACATCTCCTTTCTGCAGGAATGTTTCCCAACTCTTAGCAGCTTCTTACAAAACAAACCCCCCAAAATTCAGTAACATTTCTCAAGAAGTATAGGTGCCTTCAAAAGACCAGCTAATGAATAAAAAGGTTTTTTTTCCTTTCAAGAGGGGCAAACCCACTTATATCTGAAAGTATACAAAAATATATTTAGTCCCCAAAGTCCTTCAAAGGGCTTTTAGAAGGACTAGAAACAATTTGCCACTACTCATTATGTTTACAAATACAAAGACGGGAAAAAATCCTCAAAAATCTCTCTAAAAAACACAAGCCACACCTGAGGTTGCTATGGTAGGCTGGTAACAGGCTAAAGGACATCACAGGAAAATAACCAGGCTTCCTAAAGCTGTAATCTCAGCAAGTAAGCACCAAAACTTTTGGCATCCACTCAGGACTAAGCTGTCTTAGGATGGCGCGTGCTGTGCTCTGTCTGTCTGGACCCAAGGGGCTGGGGTAGTGCTGTTCCCCAGCAAAGCAAGGTGAGGCTGAGACCAACGGGCTGCTTTAATCCAATGCTGACATCCAGGGAGGATGCACATTGCTCAGCTTGTTCCCTTCAGCTTTGCAAAGAGAAATGCCACATGGGACCCTCCTGATCAAATACACTGACCGGGAGGGAAAAGGATGCCTAGGTAAGAGTCAGCTCTAAAGACCAAAGAAGTCAACAGTGAGAAGCTGGAGCAAACGAAACTGGTGTAAATTCATGCAAAATGTACACTACACTGCTGCAAACTCAGTGATTGGGTCCTTACTCATTTCGGGAGGTAGGGCAGTCCACAAACCACTGTCTCAGATTAAAACAGACATTAAAAAAAAGGCTTGCACAGACACATTAGCTAACTACACTGCAGTGTGTATCAAAAAAAGCAGCCTACTTTAAAATAATGAGAAAATATGCCTGTAGAAGGCATTTCAAGTTAATGGAGCAATAGACCCACAAGGGAGGAGGGAGAGGGAGCAGAATACAGATCCCACCCTGGCATAAAGAGCAGCCCCCAGATCTCCAGCAAGGGCAAGTTTCTGGAACAATCAAGCCTGATTACATGGTAAACCTCCTTCTTTTGTGTAAAGCTTACTTGCTATCTGAGCCAAATGTGCATTATCCAATTGCTATCAATTTTTCATACAGGGATGGCTGCTCCAGTTAAATAACTATACAAATAGATACACATACACACACCCCCCTGAGTTTTGAAATTTTAGGAGCTGGAAGCTGAAAGAATCATCCACAAAACTAACCAGAAGAAAATCACAAACATTAAAAGCCAGAAGCTGAGAGTTAAAGCTTGCTGCAGTACATGCCAAAGGCTAAAGCAGTTCTGCCGTCACCTAGGAAAGTGCCTTTGTTTTAAAAGCTATTCCACTTAAGAAAGCTGAAGATTAAAATCAAAATAAATTTCACTTGCAGTAAGATGGTGGAGAGCAGTAAGTATAAACACCTGGATGTATCAGAAGTAAAGGGATGGTAGCAGCAGTAACAAAAAGGAATCATGATGAAATTAGGAAAAAATGAAATCACAGAGCCGTAATTTACACAGCTACTAAAAACAGGTATTTAATCAATGTTCCTCATCCAAAGTAGGATCAGAACACAATGAAGAAATCACTAAAAGCTTTTTGAATGCTTCATGTACTTATTCATAATTAAAGGCACTAGAAACAGTATTATTTTTACCAATGATGCGTAACAAACTTTAGCACGAAGTCACAAGCACAGGAAGACATGGCCCAAATTTTCTCTGAGACAAAGAAGGGAAAGATGGTACTGTTAAATAAAATCAGCCTGTTTCTGTGTAAGTAAAAGATGTACAATACATTTCTGGGAGCCAGGTGTTGTTGGATCCCAGCTTTCTCACCGTACGTGTTCTGCTCCATCACAAAGTCTGAAACCAGCATGGTCAGCAAGAAACCAAATGAAAACTGCATAAAGTACAAGAATAAAAACACAGAGGAAGACAAATGCAAACACTTACAGAAAGTCAGGTCTTCAAATTCCATAGCAATCACACTTAATTTAAATTAAGTTTGCTAATTGTAACATGCTAATTTAGCATGCAATCAAGACTGGAACAAAATTAAAGGACAGGAAAACATACAATGTACTGGAAATAAGTCATTTCAAATGCCACCACAGGATTCAGGCTAGTTTCCTTAGAGATCAAATAGTCAGGGAAAGAGTATTCTCATATGCGCTTGTAGAACATTTCCAGCCACCAAGACTCAGGTCCCTGTGGGTCCCAGCAGTCTGCTCTAGTACGTGCTCACTGGCAGCGTCTTACAATACCAAAAGTAACTCCTTCAGCACCAAATAAAACCCATGGAACGACAGTTACACCTTCTATTGATTCCTAGGCAGTTCAAGTGATACGCTTCGTGCGATGTCAACGTGAAGACGGTAATAAACGTGGGGAGACTTAATGCAAGCGTCACACCAACTATATAAGCATGCCATTTGCTTAGATTTCCCACACATGAATAAGCTTTGTCTTTATATAAAATATCACAGTCAAATACCGACTCCTCAAACTCAAGGCATTTCGTGGAAAAGATCCCAACTGATTGAGCTTTCAGCTGAAACCACATCCAATTTAATGCATAGCACTGCCTAAAGCAATAGCCAAGAGAGACTGGTATCAGGTGGCTTGAATTTCACATCTGGCACAAAGACTCCAGTAAGCATTCCCCTCTGAATCCCAGCTCTCTGGACCCTTCCACCTTCAGCTGATATAGTACTAAAAGCAAGCATGCCAGAACAGTCTTGAAAACTCAACTATTAAGTGGCTTGGAATTAAACTATGAGTTTTCCCTACTGAAGTGCTTATTATTTTATCTATGAATCTACTCTAAAGAGCACTTAGGTACTATTCTATAGTCCTCAATAGAAAAAAAAAAAGCAATTGGGCTACAGAATGGGAAAAACTATTCAGGGAATACCTGATAATTGCCTAGAAATCATACACCCAAATCAATTCTACAAATGTAGAGCCAAATCACTTCAGAGGTGTTGTCCTTAATACTTTGAAAAAGGGGTATACATTCTCAATATCATAACTGAGGTGGTGATCAATAATACGTGTTCAGCACCCGACCAAAAGGTAAGTCCTTTGCCTGCAGGTAGGTACATGGTGATAGAAGATGCCACGTCAAACGCTGTTTCTTTTGATTCCTTAAATAAGATCTGTTTTTTATAAAAAACCCCAAACTTTTTAACCTAAAGCATACAGTTCCTAGTAATCATCAGGGATCCCAAATGACACGAAGAACATCTCTCTCTGTTTACTCCTCACCACCACCCAGCACCTCTTCAAAAAGGACCAAGGACTTGCAAAGAGCAATGTCGCGGCATGGGTAAAGGTTCTTTAGGGGTGGATGTATCTACAGGTCCATCCCAGAGCTCTGGATTTAAAATTCACTTGTCAGAGACAAACAGTTGAAATAAGCAGATGCACACAGACTTTGTAAGGATTCCAAAACCCAAATGTGTCGACTTCAATTAAACACAAGAACTGCACATTTCCAGGCCAAGCACATGCCAGTATGTACTTTTTCTGTCTCGTTCTCCAGAACAGCACTGATCTTCATGTCCACTGCAAAGTTCAGAATCTCCCTTCTCCCACCTCCTCTGAAACCAGTCTCTTTCCCCAAATTTTTGTTTTTTCCTCACTTAAAATGTTTTATCAGTGTAAAATTATTTTCCATTCAGCAGCCTCCTTCACGAGAAGGATCCAAATAATTCATTAAATCATCCACGATTTATGCATTGCTTGGTTTCCTCTCCACAAAAGTTCTGACTTGAAAAACTGGTTTGTCCTGGGCTATAGCCAAGTGTTCATACAAGAGAGTTTCCATCTGAACAAAGACCTTTCAAGGCTTCACACTTCACTGTTAACCCTGTAGGACACTTTGGGTTTTAGTCCAGCGGGGAAAGAGACAACAGGATTGAAAGTGAACTTAAAATCTGATTTGTATAAACTGATGCCCAAATAAACTAGAAATTACCAACTACCCAGGTGTATTCCCCGAGCCATTACACTTACTTTGGATATTAGGAGGACCTTCCTTCCAGCCACAGTTTCCTTCACTGTATGTAAGTAGCACAAATACTGCAGAATGGAGAGTGTACTAGAAGCTCCTCAAAACTCATCCGTTACTGAGCAAAACACCCATTATCTTTTCATGCAAATGGTCCAAGAGACCATTCTCTGAAAGAGCTTTTCAGAAGAGAAGGCAGAATGTTTTTCTCCCCCCAATCTATGTTTTTGTCCTAAAGACACATTGAAAGAGTAGCAAAAGTAATTTGAATGAAATTTCCTCTTCAATTAGGGGTACCAGGAGGCCACTTAGATCGCTGAGCTAGGTAAAAAGTTGGAGCTAAATATTATCAAAAGCATCAGATTTCCAGGCCTTTCACATCGTTCCCAACATAAGGGAAACATTTCTTATTCATTTGAGCAAGGAAATGTGTGGCATGACAGCTGTCACTTTAAAGTTAATTATAGCACAGACTCACATTTTTAAGATTAGCTTTACGTTACCACAAGAAAGTAAGGGTTCTGCTAGCGTCAAACTAATTGTTTTTCTTCAGAGTGACAATGTGTATATATATATATATGTATATGGAGGAGGTGGCATCCTTCTGACACACACAACTTTTAATGTCAATCTAGATGAATCAGCATAAAGAAGACACCGAATACATTTGAAGGGCTATGTATGGACTCACAGTCTAACACTGTCCTGTTACGGCACCTTAAAAAGAACAGATATGCCAATGCATCAGAAAGCACCATTTACTTGCTATGGTTGCCTGATGACTTCCCGTTCCCTCATTTAAATCCCAGGGGAAGGTGGTTTCTCTTGGTTTTTGTGAATGTTTTAATAAGGGAGAGCATTTTTCTTAGTTAGCCAGGCACTGTTTGTAATGAAATGCAACAATTTCCATAGAATCACTGGGTTTAGAGGAGTCTTGCTACTTTAAAGATTGGTTTATAATTCATGGGTAGTTAATCCTGTGATTTCAATAGATTACTAAAACGCTACATCACTGATCGCCTTTCACTGGCAGGAAAAGAGAGGAAAAAGAATTAGAGCATCAGTGGCAATGGCGGACAGAAAATGAGCGCTTCCTTCCAAAGAGAAATCCACCGTCTGGAGTACAACTCCTGTGAGGAATGGCTGAGGGAGCTGGGGCTTTTTAGTCTTGGGAAAAGGAGGCTGAGGGGAGACCTTATTGGTCTCCAATACATTAGAGCGTTTTCTTTCCTTTATTCTATGCTGAGTCTGTTTTGCCCATGATGCTGATTGCAGAATGATCTCTCCCTGACCTTATCTTGACTCCTAAGCCTCTCAATATATATTTTCTGCCTTGTCCAGCTGAAAAAAGGAGTGATAGAGCAACTTTGGTGGGTGTCTGGCCTCCAGCCAGGGTCAAACCACCACAAGCCAAGGCTGGGTATTTAGCTAGAACACACATTCGATTCAATGCAAACTTCTGAGCTTCAAGTAAGAGTTCAGTCAGGAAAGTCCTGTATCACTTGAGGGCATGAAAAGCAATGTGTTCTTTCTACAGGTAGAGGATGGTACAACCCCTAAAGTGAGTAACACAGGAGACTGAGACCAATAAGGTCTCCCCAGCTACCTGCAAGGCGGTTGCAGAGATGCTGGGGTTGGTCTCTTCTCTTGGGTGACAGGCGATAGGATAAGAGGAAATGGCTTAAAATTGCACCAGGGGAGATGTACATTAGATACCAGGAAGAATTCCTTTACTGAAAGGGTTGTCAGGTATTGGAACAGGCTGCCCAGGGGGAGTGATGGAGTCACCATCCCTGGAGGTATTTAGAAGGCATGCAGATGAAATGCTTAAGGATGTGATCTAGAGGTGGACTAGTCAGGGTTAGGCTATGGTTGGACTCGATGATCTAAAGGGTCTCTTCCAACCCAGGTGACTCTGATTCTACGATTTGTGATCCCCCAGAGTTCTCCTTTGAGTCACTTCAACACACTAATCTCCCCATTTTAACTTTCAAAAAGAAAGTGTCTAAAGAAATGTGAAATTATTAAAATCTAGAGTCACAGCCTGCTCCACGCAGACACAATCAGACTGCTGATAAAAAGAGGAACAATTAGAAATCACCATTGTCAGTCAATTTCCAACCTAATGATTCTGTGTAATTTTTCAAAACTGACCTCCTCACACACACACGCTGACACCATTCTACTCTGCTGTTAGTAATTGTAAGAGTATATTCAGGATACGCCTAAAGCACAAGGACACAAAAGGATTTTAAAACAGAGACATTTAAACACATCAGAACAATACTTTATCTTTCCATAATCCAATTTCAGCAGGCAATGCCTCAGTACAGCTAATGCTGCTAACACCAACCCCCCTGTGCCCTTTGAACCAAGGAATTCTCATATTTCTTCTATATTTCTTCTATAGTTTAAAATCATAAACCAGTTGGACAGGGAAACCTGATTTATGTTTATGCCACCCCTCTCATGACAAACTCTTACGTATTTACAGTTTGCTCTTGACTTTCTCTATCCTTCCGGGAATATCCTCAAGAAGAAACGATCCAGCCACTTTGACCGGAGGAACAGATGGTTCACTTTTACAGTACCATTAGCTGCAGCAAGAATCCCACCAGCTGCAGGGGAGAGCTCATTTCAGCATAATGTACCAAGGAGAAAGAGGAGTCCTCCCCATTTGCCTCCTAATGTAGGAAAAGCCATATGGGAGTGAAGCCCTTTAGGATTCTTAGTGCTTACAGAAGCCGTCATTACAGAGACATGTGCTATGACACACTAGAGTCAGATCACCACTAGCAAGGCATCCTTGCTATGTAAAAACAAATTAAAAACTAAGAGAAATCAAAGGTGGAGAAGCCCAGAATTAAGAGTGCACAAGCTGTCACAAATGCAGAAGGACTCTACAGGAGTTTTGCAAACAGATCAGAGGAAAATCGTGAGTATTTGACAGAGAAAAAAACAAACAAACTTCTACTAAAAATGCAATGCTACGGAAGGAATTTAACTTGCAATGAGATTTTTTTAAAAAGTAAGATGCTTCCTAAGAAGTGAACATTATGTTTTGAAAGGCAGCCAATTAAAAAAGAAAAATATTTAATAATACGGTTGCCATTCCAAGTGCCCAGACACCATGATCCTGAAAACATCACCCAGGTCCTGGCACTGCGACGTGCTTGATGTACAGTGACCGCTCACAGCCCACATACTCTCGGGAGCAAAGTTTCTACATACGTGTACGTGTGTTTTCAGGACTGATGCCCTTGCAAGTATCACCCTACCACAGTGCGTCACGTGAACGATCCCATTTATCACAACACACCCCAACCTGCCCATCCATCTCCCCCAAGACGGCAGGCGCAGGGCTGGCGGGCTGCCAGCAGAGCATGGCAGAAGGTGATATTCCCCACAAACCATCACACATGCTCAAATATTTCATTTCTAAGGCTGACTGAGGGTTGTGGTTTCTGTGCTGTGCGAAATAGGATTTCCACCACGTGACCTCATGCGGCTCCTCCGCTATGAAACCTCATAGAGCTGTTTGATCGTTTTGAAATATCTAATACTCATTTATGTGATTAAATCAATAGAGAGTCATCTCTTTTCCATTAAGATGTGCAGCAGATTTACGGATCAATTTCTTTCTTTTTGTACATCAACTACTAACAAATAAATGGAATTGTAAATTTTGAGTAGGAGTTTTCTGGCAAAATATTGCACCCGAAACCTTGTTAGTGTCTCATATTGTTTCTGTCCTTGATGTCTAATTTTAAATTCAAGATGGCACACTAACAAGGTATTGAAAAATAAAGATATCTTATTTTGGTTATGAGAAACACACAGATGTCCACTCTTTATGGAAGTCCATGATTGCTGAATTTTCACAAAATACAACCTTTAAACACACCAAACACTGATGAGGACAGAGTGAGCTTTAGAGAAATGAAGTTCTGCAAGCAGACGGAATAAACAAGTTGCTCCATAAGATGCAGGTCTAACATGGGTTATTTCCTTAGAGAACAGCATCCTCCTCCAGCAAAGCCCCCTCTCCCTCCCTTGCACTAACCCAACTCTGCTCCTCCTGGCTCTGCCCACCTCACCATGCTCTCACAGTGAGCCAAGTCTTATTACACCACGCTGCTTCCACGCTCATCGGTTGGTGGCCAAGGAGCACCTGAAAGCCAAGTCCTACCTACCTTATCCTTGGGAAGTGGCGGCACAGGACAATAATTTGCCTCCCTTCCCTCTCCCCAGCCAAGTTTAAGAAACCCGTAAGGAAATACTGAGCTTTATCTCTGCCACTTCTGTTCCTCCATCAAACCACTTGCTGCAACTGCTCAATGAGTCTGAAAGTTACTGTGCTGGGAGCAGAGAGATCAACACACAACCTGAATCGCAAGAAGCTCTTTTCCTTTAAAAACCAGGCTAAAGGCAACAAAACTTGTATTTGAAAGAATAACATACAGGTATCATCACGGTTCTTTGTGATGAAGATCCAAATTTATTTACAAAATCTTTCTTCATCGACAGTAAAGTTTCTAAAAATCACTGTCACCACGGAAAAGAACTTTGCTAAAATTTAAACCACAGAAGTGGAATGACATAAGGAAATAGAGGCTCCCCTCCCCCCACACCAATATTTCTATTTAGAGGCTACAGCACTCTAAAAAAGATTTATTTCATTTCTGATAGGTGATGAACAGAATTCACCCTAAAAATAAAGTCAAACCTTATATTATGAGTCTTACACAGATTTTTAACTATATCAAGAAACGAGCTGATGAGAAATTATGATATGAGCTGCCACTGTTTAATCATAAACCTGAATATACTGCTGTAGTTGGGATTAACCACCTACTGTACTCACCAAGCCCATCCCTTCACTAAGTTCTCAGGCTATATATGTTAAGCTCCACAGAGCACCTGATGAGCAGTAATTAGGTTGATATTTCCCCATCTTGAAGGGAGACCGCTGTATTGCATCAGATCTGATGCCATTTATGAGTCCACACACTTCAATGTGATTTTATCAAAACCCAAGGTGTAGGGTGGCTATGAACACTCCTTCTGTTAACTAGTGCATTAACGTATTTACATCTCCAAGAAAAAAAGCAGAAAAAATGCTAAACACATTAAGAATTATTTAAAATTTAAGGCTATGCATATCTCCAGGCAGACTATAAGTGCTGTAAGTCAAAATATTTGCAAGCCCTGCCTAGTGCTGTCTATATAATCATAATACTGTTTCGCTACTTTGCATACTAAAGCAGCTTGCTCTCAGTGAGGGATCCATCCATCATTTTGTAGAAGCAAACCTCTCCTCAGATTCACATACTATAAGTAAGGAACAATGCATTTAAATACCTTAAAAAAGAAGGATCATTACGATCAGCACAGTATGATTTTTTACAATGAATACAATAACAAATCATCAAGAAATAAAGAAATCATACCTAGTGCACTATAAATATCATTTAATCTGATAAAAAAATAAGAAAGCAAGCCTAAACAGTACTAAAACAAGTAGCTTAGACAAACATCATAAGAATTACTCGCAAAATCCTTAGATTACCTTTTGGATCGTCTCAACATGCTGGTAGCAGGCAGAGAGAAATTGGACAGCACTGTCCAAAAGGAGTCAGACATGATCTTTAAAAGCTTTCATTGCTGGGAAAATACAGCACAATCAAGCCACTAGCAATAAATAAGGAACTAAATAATACCAGTGACAGAGCCAATGCAAATTCCCTGTAGACCTTGCAAGCTGTTCCATTAATGTGAGACAGGCAGGCAAGCGTACATATTGCTGCTGTTTCCACTGCCTCCGTTTTCTCCCGGCTCCATCCCTGCCTCCCTCCCTCCACCTTAGGAGGCAGTGCAAAAGGAGATATTCATTCCCTTCCTAATACACACACTTTAAAACTGGAGTTTGTTGCACACAAGGCATACATGCTTTATCTCCATCTCTCTCTGTTCATCCAATTGCAATCAAAAGATTTGCAATCAAAACCACGACTGGGCTGTCTGCAATCCTGAATAACACAGGGGTTTTTAAGCTGTGCCCGCACGGAGAGCACTGCTTACTGCCTAGTTTGTGTTTTTATTGTGAAATGGTGGCTTTCTAGCGACATGAGGGACATCAGGGGTATTCTGCTTATATTTTTTAATTAATCTTCCATCTTTAAACAAACCCCACCTTTTATCTTAAGTAACCCAAGAGGATTTTAAATTTAAAAAAAACCCAAACAAACCAAACAACCAAACCCAAGAGCTTACAGTGCCACCTAAGATCAGCTTAAAGACAGCGATCCATACTCCCCCGAAGTCAGCCGCGCCACATACACGTCAGTCACAGCAAACACAAACTCCTACGTGGCACCTGGTGCCCACAAAACAACTCAACCGGCTGAATTCTGACAACAAAACGCAGGCAGGAGTCATGCGCGATGCACATCAGAGGTTTCCCACACACCCCCTCACACATCAGCCACAAGTTCACTCTTCCCCCTTTGTGCCTGTAGAAGCTCCTGTCATGTTTTTGCTTTTTCCAGGGTCTAAACAAGACCTTGTTGCAGCAGCCTTTTTTTTTTGCCTCCCCTTGAAATAAATAAATAAATAACATTTTCAATATGCAATCTATTTTCTTTCTATTGTGGCTTTTTTAAGCACTTCTGCCAGTAGCAAAGCTAATGGTGTTCTCATATTTCAGCCGTCTTGAGTGGCTTTTTATCACAGACATGAGAAAGATGACAATCAACAGCTGGCACTGCCTTCCATGCACAATACAGCCCTTAAAAAGTGCACATAAATGTCTGGGAGAAAGAAATCCCAGCGGGCTCCCTTTAGCTTTTCCACAGGATCACATGAAACAATTAGATGGCCTTCATAACTTTCCATGAAATACTGGCACGTTTTTAATACACACATTTATCAGGAATCACGGGATCTCATTCAGCAAAGCACACCCTTCCATCTGAGCTTCAGAACAGGGAAATGTGATTTTCTGTACCGGGAGGGAACCAAATCTCTGCTCAACACAACCATCTCTTCCAGCGCTTTCAAACATTCATATCAAATGAATCTAAATCACATCCCGGGTTGATTTCACAAGGTTCATTTAGAGTACAAGCAGAAAAAACTCTGCTGCTATCTACTACTGAGGAGAAAGAAGAAACACAGTCATTTTTTTTATCCACAGAATAACATACACCAATCTAATGTAGAAACCAAAGAAGAGCATTTGAACAGGATATTATGTGACCTTCCAATTCCAATAAAGCCTGGCTTTGAAAAGGTATAAAAATACGCAGATTTACTCTGTCAGCTAAAACATGAATTGAAATTCCTAAGCAATAACAGGAAGAAAAAACAGCGCTCAGTTAACTGACAAAATAAACCCATCACAACTACAATGAATTTCGGACCACTTGTAGTTGGCAAATTGGATCCCAACCAGCAAAAACCCCTAAACTGTGTTTTCATTGTGATTTTTTTCCTAAAGCGATCGAAAATGCAGTGGATGAAGACATATCACTGATAATGTCACAGGGCTTAGCACCAGCCCTTCACACCTCTTACACAAAAAGGAAAACCCATTTCAGAGGAGGGGCCTCTGTGGGCACCAGTGACTGACTGCTCTACGGCGGTGTTAACCCAGTGAAACCCAGTCCACCCTCTGCTCCTCTTGGGAACAGAGGACTTCCCAAGAAGGACAGGGGATGACGGGATGTTTGCTATCATCTGAAACCCATCCCTCTGCCCATCTTGCTACTCAACATGGTTCTGGAGAGCACGTACCCAAGAAGCACTTTGGGAACTAACACCGGGTCACAGCAGCAGGAATTTCTTTAACGCTCCCTATTCCCAATTTCCAAAATGCCAACAGCAAAATCTAATCCTGCAAATTGACTGTCCCCAAACGTTAGCTATGGAGAAGTTCAGAGCACCCAAAAAAACCTGTGAAGACCCCATACTTGGGAGTGGTTTTGCCAGAAAAAAATAGAACAGCACAATGAAACCATGAAACAGCTCTTTAAAAGGCCATATCTTAAAATACGACAGTGTCAACATTTACAGAATTCACTTTAACGAAGCATAAGGATTTTCTCACATCTATAATGATAAATTAAATCCTTCTAAGGAACTATACCACTCTCTCCACACAATAAGCAAAATATTTTGCAAAACTGGGACTAGAAACTCCTCACTAGCCCAAAAATACAGCTTTCTACACATCAGAAAGCATGTCAAGACAAATAGTGCATTCCCACAAACAGGTTACAAGATAAGTTTTCTATTTTATTTAAGTCATTAAAACATTCATATGTCTTTGTGAATTCCCAGTCCTGAGCTATTCCAAGCCTGAAGAAACCTCTTTCCTTAAAGAATTCTTCCACTCGCCTTTCAGGATATTCATTCGCCATCAATCTCCCTAATGCACCTTCTCTACTTCGTGCCCAACTTGTCCTCAGCAAAGACCACCTGCAGAACTTTTCAGCAGCTCCTGTGATGATGGAGTACTTCTCTGCCGACCCAACGCGTAGCTTCCAGGGCCCTGCTAATGACACCGCATCCACTGGACAGTTATAAATAGCCAATGTCAAGGACTTCCCCAATTTCTCATCTTTACCATTGCCAAAGTATGACATTAATTAAGCCTGACATTAAATGAGAATGCAATTAAGCAAACAGTCCACACGAAATCCATTACTTTCTGGACTTTGTTCACAGCAGCTACATTTATCACTAAGTAAATTCACTTGGTATTAGACCATCTTCTTTTAAATAAAACCTCTCATTTTAAAAGTGAGCCAAACTTCTTGAAAAGTTTCAAACTTTTCAAATGATACCAAAGATAAATGGTATAATTTCAAATCATACTAAAGACATCACTGAAGTCAGCTTGAAAAAGAATATCCCAAAGCTTGAAACTCTTGTAACTGACTACACCTTAAAGTTAACTACACATCACAGAAAGTTCCCACAAAATATTCTTGAATGTATTTTTTAAATATTTCAACCAGGATGAAACTTGTAGTGGCCCAGTAGTTTCCAAATGAAGGTAACTTTCCTGTGTCACATTATGGTAAAGGAAAACTTGTAATGGAAAACCAGCTGAAATACTGATTGGAAAAACGCCCTCTTTTCCTAATTTTTCAGTTACTTGAACAGTTTCATGGCACTGCCTCACATAAATGCTTGATGCTTTCAGACTTAACTTTTTTTACTCTTTTGAATACTCTTAAAACCACAATTTCTCCTCACTAGATAGATCCTGAACTTAAAATTTTTTACTAGCAAAGCTAAACTGGAGGAGTCACAAAACAGAAAATACATTCTTTCTCTCTAAAGAGAATATCAGTTTTATTTTAAACTTTAAATAGCATACTAAACAAGCACAGAAAAGTATTCTTCTGCAAGTTAACGCAGATGAGCTGAAGAGGTATCTCTCTAACAATATAGTTAAAACTCTGTAACATGTAAAAGCTCCAGCAGAAACCTTTGGTCTTTCAATACAAGGAAAGAAAAAAAGTTCTTCTTTTGTGCTTCTAAAAGAGGAGGGTTCCTTTAAAAAAAAAAGAATTACATGGAAGATGTGTGTTGAGCTATTTGAGGCATCATTATTATTTGAACAGTGACCTACG
Organism: Zapornia atra; assembly: GCA_013400835.1. Lineage (NCBI taxonomy): Eukaryota > Metazoa > Chordata > Aves > Gruiformes > Rallidae > Zapornia > Zapornia atra. Next base: position 44,260 of record VZTU01015771.1, read on the forward strand.
CAAATGAAGAACATACTGTCTGTGAGCAGACTGCGATCTCAAGACATGTGAGTAACAGTCTGACAGAAAACATTAAGTTGAATATAACCCTGAGGTTCGCTTTGCCAGGTTACACAACCTCAGATTTCTTTGGGTTGTGGTGGAAGTCGAAGTCACCCCAGCTCCAAGCCATCACCAAGCCCACGCCGAACTGAAGAGCCAACACACTTTGCACTACAGTGTGTTTCAAGCACATTTCAATCATGGAAAGGGCTCCCAAAGACATGTTTACCTGAGATTAAAGCAAGAAATGACAGCAGGAACTTGTGGGGATGAAGAACAACCCACCTTCCCTCTGGTGTGCAAGTCCCATGTGGGGAACGTGCTGGTGCCTGCACTAGTTAATGTTTCCTCGGACCAGAAACATGCACTGAACTGTGGCAGAGCTAGTGCTGGTATACCTGAGTAAGAGCTGCCAACTGCTCCTGTAACTTTAATCCAGCCCAGTTACTGAATTAACAGGAGTTGCTGTCATAGTGGGTAGCCTGAAATGCTATCTAATTCCCTACAACCCCTACGATTCTGTGATTCTGTGATCACTGCACAGCTTAAGCATCTGCAGCTTCTCTGATTTCACAATCCTAAAGCAACTCCTACAAAACTGTACTCACTTCGCTGTAGAGGATGTTAACTACAGCTCTATCATCACAATTAGGGTTTTCTAAATGAAGACACTACCTAATAGTGATAAAAGGCAGGCACTGCTAAAACACAGAGTTAATTGTGTCCCAAATCCTATGACTATTTAATGATTCCTCCTTTATATTTCTAGTTACAAAAACATCACTACTATTCTTCACAAATAACACTAGTAAGACATTTAGCAACTGCAATATAACATAAGCCAAACATTATTTCAAGCTCACAAAACCGGTGATTGGGCTCAGATGCCACGGAAAGGTAAATTATCCTCTTTAAATAAGTTACTAGAACTCACATTCTTTCCCTAGCCTTGTCTTCTTCATGTGTGATTCAAATGTCAGACGCCTGATTTAATCAAATGTAACCTCTGTATGTGATTCAAATGCCATAAAAAAAAATGAGATACATTCCATGAACAATAACAATACTGAACATCAGTTCTGAAAATCTCACATTTATACAGAAATCTTCTACCATTTTATCCCAAATGTTCTCGAAGACACCCAGTACCACTAGTGAGGAGCCCAGCACCTCAGAGTGCTGCTAACCTCAACATCCTCATCCAAAGGTTTTCCCTGTTCTTCACCAGGCAAAATTTATCCAAAGGAAAACACAGGTTGAGCATCCTGTTGCCACCACAGCATTTCTACATCCCTCTCATGTGTTATTTATCACAATGCACTTAAAACTTTCTTTCCAACCTGTAACACAGTGTGAATGAATGCACAGTGAAGAGAAGAAGGCATCTTAATCTCTTCTTCTGCCACTCCAACCTGCATCAGCCTCTCCATGAAGAAACGGAGCATTTCATCAGCCTCAGTTCCTTGCAGAATTATCCCCCCCCACCCCAGCTCCCCAGGTGACAAGACCAGGATGTTGCTAAATTCTCCCATAACGGGGTTTTTGTACATATCCCAAAGAACTGTAATACAGCCCTTGACAGATGCTGTCCATAACCCATTCCAACAAGACTGCTGCAGCAAAGCAGATATGAAAAAGCCAGTGTTACTACCCACCCTCTGTTTTCCAGGGAAGCTGCAGCACAGAGAGAAGCAGCCACGAAGGCAGCCTGCACGTTTCGTGTCTACGCAGGGACTGAGGACTGCAGAACTACCAGTGGCTGGTTAAAACTGAACCAAGATGACGCACAAAGAATTAAGGTAAAATTTAAGTGGGTGAATCAGAGGTTTTTGTGTCACTCAGCTCACAACAACTACCTCGCAAAGGAGGTAAGGGCTCCCCTTGGCTATGCAGGATCACAACCTTCCAACACCCATCTCAACCGGTGCAGATACCAGGCTGAGGAGCAACATGGTGCCCGGAGGCTCAGGAGCACACGTGGTGCCCAGCTGGCAGGGAGTGCTTTCACCACCAGAACTTTCAAGCCTGAACTCCAGAAAGATCTTGGGCATCAGATTTGGTTCTAGGTGTTATTTACTTTGAGCTGGTTCTAGGTGTAACTCAGATTATTTGCTCCAACCCAATTTCCAGTGCAGGACCTGCTGCTCGACAACTTGCTTCTTGGTTAACACACAGAGGATCAGCTGAAATGCTAAGGATATTGTAAAGCCCTTGCATTTGCCACAGCTTTTCTGAGACAAAAAGCTTATTTTGTAGGATGTTGGCTAAGAAGAGTTATTCTGGGAGCAAGGGGAATGCTAATGTAATGAGCAGACTAAGAGGATGAATTTTACATTTTCAACATAAATTCTTAATGAAGTTAGAGCATGGGATAAGAATAGACTTTACGAAATAAGCCACGGTACAGAAGAGACATGAGAAATCAAAGCCAGGCTTGGGAAACATCATGAGTGCTGGTATTTAAAAAAAAAAAA
>VZTU01015773.1:0-15308 GCA_013400835.1 Zapornia atra
TTAATGTTTGTAAATATCAGAAGTGTGGAACACTGGAGGAAATAGCCAGCCTCTTTTCAGTGGTCTGTGGACAAGGGGGAATGGCTTCAAATTGGAACATAGGAAGTTCTGCACCAATATGCAGAACTTTTTCACAGTGAGGGTGACAGAGCACTGGCACAGGCTGCCCAATGGGGTTGTGGACCCTCCTTCTCTGGAGATATTCCAGACCTGTCTGGACGCCTACCTGTGCAATATGTCCTAGAGAACCTGCTTTGGCACAGGTGTTGGACCCAATGATCTCTGGAGGTCCCTTCTAACCCCTACAACTCTGTGATTCTGTGATATTGATTGCACAAACCACACTGTTGAATTTTAAATAGTAGCTTTTAGCAATACAGACAATACCATCATTGAGGGGCTTTCCTTGTTTATTTTTTCTGATAACCATCTAACTGTAAAAGCTATCAAGTTTATCCATACCAAAGTGATTTAAAATTACCTCATCTTTACAATATATACAGGATTGCCTCAAGTAATTGTTACGAAAAAAACCCCAAACCTTTAATCCTCTTCACAGAATTATTTGATTGATGATATCATTGATGTTTAAAAGATTTTTGAGTACATTTATTTCAAATTTTTACAATTTAACAAAATGCGCAAGATGAATCAAAAAAATATATCTTGTTTTGGATGGTGCTTATTGTCTTAAGGCCATGTATTGCATGACCACTGAGATTAGAAACAGAAACACAAACCTTATTGTTTCTAGCATGATTTGCAAGTGTTATCTCAGGATAAACTTGTCTAAAAGCAGATTGAACTAATTTTTTTTCCCAGAAGATATATCTGAACTGATGCAAATTTTCTCCACTTAAGAGTGAACGAAATGAGGTTTTTTCCATATTAGAAAATGATGTGTTCCCTACTGAACAGTGAATTTCCACTGCCTGTTAGCTCACAGACTCTGAAAGTTTTGTCTGGTAATTCAGTGATTCAGTGAAATTTACTACCAAGTTATGATTGTTATCTTGTGAATTACTTCATGAAGTCATATTGTGAAATTGATTACAAACTTTGTGAAAGGCACATATAGGTAAAAATAGCTTTTGAACACAGCTATTTATACAGAATTTTTGTCAGAGTCAGCATTTAACCAGAATAGACTTTCACAATGATTTTGTTATATCCTTTTCATTCCGTGATGGTTTTTTCTCAGAAAAATTGATGCTTGACAATTGCTGAAAAGTTTACAAGAAAGCTCGATCCTGTACAATGGAAGGTACCAGGGTACTGTACTTAAGTTGAAGCCTTTTAAAAAAACATCAAGGATGTCTCTGTAAACCTGAGTCCCACACAACTTGCCGAGCTAAAGTCTCCCAAAAAGAGGAGCTTCCTCAAGTTTCCTATTCATGGAACACCTTAAAAGAATAAGACTTCAAATTTGAAACCTGTAAATCACCCGTTGGAGAAAAAAAATTCGTTAATTTGTGAGAAAGCTTCTATGAGGCAGAAATCAGATCTCTCACTTTTGAACATTAAAATAGAAAGATATATCAACACAAGAAACAACATAATAAATCTTAAAAAACACCCTGAACATGGATTCCCTCCCTCAACTTTAAACTCTGCTTGTGGGTAGTGATCCACTTAGTGCAGTTTCTTTTGTACATTAAATATTTCAAATCTTTGCCTGATTTTTTCCAATAAAAAAAGCAAATCCATTAAAATTCCGAGCTCCTCTTCAGATTCAAACAACTTGAGAAGAAAGTGTATTTGCTGAATTTTCAAGAGTATGAAAAAAAATTCTTCCGAGTTTCTTCTTGATCAACAAGATGGCAAAGGACAGCTTAATTTGCAATTCAGGAGATAGCTGAGAATTGTGAACACACAGGTATTCAAACATATTCAGGGTTCTATCTAAAAAATTCTATATCCAGAGGAAAGGCAAAAATAATAATTCAGGACTTTTTGTGGCATTAGGAATCCCTGATAACAATTATTTGTATTAACAGTAAAACCTTTGTTTTGATTGAAAGAAATTACTAGGTTTAAAGAATTAGATGGAAGAATTCTAGAAAAAATATCATATGCATAATAAAAGATATTTGGAAACAGTAACTGTTAGTCTCTCCTTTAGACTTTTGTCCTTTGCAATTTCACAACTTTATCTTTCAAAAGGCAAAGCAGATAAAAACACTGTTTCTGAAGAACCTTTGAGATTTCCTTTTGCATGAGATCTTCAGTAAGAGTTAAGGTTCCAACACTTACATGGTTTACATGCATGCCTGAATTTAGAAGAATAATCCTTTTGAAGTCAGTGCTTATGAGCTTTTAATTGTTGTTTTATAGGTGCTATTGAAATCTTGTTCCAACCTTTATAAAAATCCACCTGTACTCAACAACATGTACTCAACAACATAAACCCCAGTATATCAGTATTGATATTTTAGGGTATAGAAGAGATGCTATTGTACAGACTACTTGTGAAGAGTACACTTATATTATTCATGAACACTGTCTGGTTCTTCTTGATATTTAAAAATAATACATTTAAAAATAATACAATAAGCATGTCTTCAAATAGTAATCTCTTCAAAGTAATAATAGCATTTACAACTGTATTAGAGTTTGTAAATATATATGAAAACATAGAAACATTAACTACTGGAAAAAAGCAATAACAAAAAGTAACTTTAAAACAGCTTGATGGACATTAATTCTCATTGTGAAAGAAAGTCTTTGTCTCAAATAAAGGTAATGAAAGCGACTCTGCCAAACTGTAAGAGCAGGTTAGAAAATCAAAGAAACATTGCATTATCAAAAAAACCCATTTGTGACTGTAGCATTTATATTTTTTTAAAAAATCTAGCTTCTGTTAATTTATATCAGAAACAAATTCAGGGAACTTAACTAGGCTGCTTCATTGTCTCACTACCTGTATGTCTCACATTAAAAGGCTGTGGGGGCAGCAGGCAGGAATACGAGCTGTACCACAAAGGAAAGTGTTTGGTAGGAACTACAAACATCTGTGACTGAGTACCAAACGCTATGGCTCTTATGATCAAACTGGAATAACTGACAAATATGTTAGATTATTAGTGAACACTAGGTAGATGTCTGATGTGTTTTAACTAGTAAGTTTAAAAGATACTGTAAGCCACAGTTATCCCAGCCCTACTAGGCAACCAGTCTGTTTCAGATTTTATTCTGATTTATGTTAAGAATTATACCATGAGTTAAAAATACATTTACACGCACAGTTTAAATGTCTGAGTGGTATTACCATCATAATGTGTTCAGAAAACTTCCCCCCCACACCCCGCCAAGGAATTAGTATATAAACTTGAAGATAAAAATTAAGAATCAATGATAATAAGTAGGTTAGAAATATGAAAGGTAGCAGAGCCAAATATTCAATAACATGAAATATGACTCCAAGAAAGGTTAAAAAAAATGAATGAGTTTTAGAGATTTTGGCAGTTAAATTTCTGTTTATCTGTATAGATGCATTACTGCTTGTATTATGTAACAGGTTTTTTTATTTTATACATATACATTTAATATATAACTGTTTTAATTATATACTACACTATTAATGCAAACAGGGAGAAAGAAGACAAGAGGCGGGAGGATGGGTCCAGGATGAAGAGAAGCAGTGTAGAGGTGATTGAAATCTGATCAAGATAACAGAGTCAAGGAAAACAAGAGAGGGTAAAGAGAAGATAATGAGATATCAATTCAAAAGCTGTAAGTAAATCAGAAGAAGTGGTCCGTGCAGGAAGGTTCATTTCATTGCCCTTTTGGAATGTGAGGCATATAAATAACTCTGCTTTCTGAAACACATCTTTCTTTGCATATAGATTTAAGGAAAGCATGCAACAGGATAGCTGAACAAAGTTAATCACTGATTTCTAGACATCCTTCTTCAACATGTCACCTAGCGGCAAGCACTGAAGATACCATGAAGCCTTACAGAAATGAAGTTAACTAGTCTCCAGGCCATTATTCATTTAAATGACATTGTGAATATCCTATTTGCACTTTCCTCTGCCGCAGGAGAGAAAGACTTCATTATATCTACCAGATAAAAAGCAAATATTGTAGAAATGATTTATTTTTTCCTATCTAAAGGATTTATTCATAAGAACTGCTGTGCAGTAGCCTGCAGAACAGGCGGCCTTGCTCTTTTAGCCTCTGTAACTGGGAAACCCATTAAGACCACATGAGTTGTCAAAGCATACGGTATGTTACATACTGTATGAGTACTGCCTACAGGCACTTACTTTGAAGACTGGGCCAATGGCAAACAGTGGCACCAGGAGACCAGCTAAAATACAGAAAAATCAAGGTGACAGCACATAAAACACAGGTTGTGCAAGACCTCTGTTAAACAGGCAAAAGCCAAGGGCACATGGCTAAAGGTTTTCCAAGCTACTCTCTAGTAATCTTTTGCTTGAATTAAGATGGAAAAAAAGCAACCTGGCATCACAGGAGATGTTCTCAGTTTTACTCCTCAGTTTTTAATCTCCACCTCCCTCTACCATCATGCTGAGACAAATAAGAATAGAAGTTCAAAAGTTAATTTACTTAGTAAGGTCAGATAGTAGAAATAAACAAACTGACAAGCCACCAAAGCCAGGAAGTGTCAGTCAATGGAGAGCTCAAAGATCTTCACTGTGGAGGAGATGTTAGCTCCTGTTTGCAGAGCACCCTGAAGATTAAAAGTGCTGCATATTACTGTCCAAAACCACTCTGCTGTCCAGTAAAATACAAACTATGATGTATTGTCAGAAAACCTTGGTATTATTTATAAATATTTTTTCTAATCCAGCTGATATAAATCTGCTGAACATGATTTCTTCTACTTTTTCTGCCAGTGTAAGAGCTTATAGATAAGGATTTTACTTCCCTGCCTTGTTAGAAGTATACGCCTGTTTCATGGCCAATAAGAAGAAACAGATTTCTATGTATTTAAAGTAAGTACTATAATGCATGATATCTAGGACAGGTAATATAAGGATATCACTAAAAACCCAGAAGGAATGGCTATCGTGCCAAGAAAAGGCTAATGGCTGTTCTGATAAGAAATACACAGAGGATTTTCCTGTCAATAGAAATAGCTTCCACGGGACATCAAGGTTCAAATCCTGTTGTGTGGTGCCTACCCCTAACTTTTAAAGGTTTACCTCTCATAGCCTTTTACAGCTTTCAGTACTTTTAATCAGCTTTAAGTTCTTTGTTAAGGGTGAGTGCCAGGAGGACAGAGCCAGGCTCTTCTCAGTGATGAGATTGCCCCAGCAATAGGGCAAGGGGCAATGGGTGCAAGCTGGAGCACAGGAGGTTTCATGTGAACATAAGGAAAAGTTTTTTCACTGTGAGGTGACGGAGCGCTGAACAGGCTGCCCAGAGAGGTTGAGGAGTTTCCTTCTCTAGAAACATTCAAAACCCACCTGGATATGTTCTTGTGTGATTTAGTCTAGGTGATCCTGCTCTGGCAGGGGTGGTTGGACTAGATGATCTTTCAAGGTCCCTTCCAACCCCTAACATTTTGTGATTCTGTGATCCATATACCTGAAAGATAGGAATGCTTTTCTTTTTTTTTTTTTAATTTTTGGCAAAAAAACAAACAAAGAACCTATTCAGACATCTGCTTAGAGCTACACAAGGAGAAAGTAGTAAAATCTGAGTTTAAAGTCACATCTTTGATTCTATGATGTCTTACTTCCCAAGTTGATGTCCTAGATACCACGTTTTGACATATATATTGAGTAAAGAAGATCATTTTAATCCAAGTCATTTCCTAAACAAGATTATCTGCATTTTTCCCTTCCCATCTTTGACTTTAATTTTGATGTAAAGAAAAGGAGAGGACCAGTCTTTAGAAGCATATCAATAATATCTGAACTGACCAATGTCAGTGTGACAGTGTCAGTGTGACAGTTTTTCAGAGATATCTAATGACAGAACACACTCCCATAGGTTTCTGGTGTTCATTTTACTTCTGCTTGCTTTGATCTGTAATGATTTAGGATTGGAGTTGAATTCTCAGTTGCATATCACCGACAACTTTGTAAGTTATTCAAACACACATTTTTTCAGTGGAATACTATCATCCCAAAACTACTTTTGCTTCATGAGCGTTGTCTGTCCAGTAAGATATTGAGATTTCTCCATGGAAATATTTTTGTGAGAACTGGATTGATGAAGTAGAAATAAACTCACCCATAGACCACTCATAATTCTAACTCATAGTGACCTGACTTCTATACAGAATTTCCTCACTCCATTTTCTTTGCGTAAGTCTTCCTACCAGCCAGAACTTTTGAACATACCTGCAAGAAGAATGAAGCCGTGCGACCAGTACAGTGAGTTCTGACTATTAGCTTATTTTCCAGTAGCTCACACATTCAAGGAAGTGTAAAAATGTGGAAAGATGATCAAAGAAAGGCTTAGATGTGCTTCCTTTCCCCACCCCCCAAGGAAGCTGAGCTTAAGTAAACCAAATTACATAGCTGTTCATCATGATGGTAGGGAGAGATAAGGTAAGCATACCAGAGAGCTTTTCTCTCTCTCATTACTCCGTAATTCTAAACAATGTGGTTGGGCAGGCCATTTATTCTCCTTCTTGCCTATGAAACAGTCATAATGCCAGTGTCCTGTCTGACAGTTATTCATCAAATCAATAAGGAGATTTAGAATCTCATAGATGAAAAATCACTGTCTAGTTAGGATCAATTCCAGCATTAAGCTGTCATTAACTGACATAAACTGTGTTTTTCCTTAAGCCTGATTTAGGGGTTTTTGTTCCACTTTCAACCTTTTACTTTGTTATCTGTAGTTAAGAAGGAATTTTTTTTTCCCTTTCTCTTTTCAGTAGCAGCCTACCAAAAATCTATCTCTTTTGGGGTTCTTAATGCTCTGGACCAAACATTTTTTTTTTTTCAGTACTTTCCTGCTTTCTAGACTCTATTTCCCTATTTTCTAGACCTCTGATGGGCACTGTTGCTCTCCCTTGGACTCTCAAACTGGCCCACATCATTCTGGAAGTGCAGTTACCCAAAACAGTTTCTTGACGAAGCCTTACCACTTCTCAGTACATAAGAGCAAATATTAACTCTGGGTTCTGAAGGCCTTAGTCATGTTTGTATGCCCGTAGGGATGTTTTGGACTTTCCTTTCTGTTTGAAATCAGAATAAAGGTTCTTTGTTTATAGAGTAAGAGCTAACAAAGTCTTGGGTTTATAGATAAAATAGTGCTTTTTAAGCATCCCAATTAGACTTTTCAGTTTTCTCACTCGAAAGTAATGGTGCAATAGGACATAAACCAATTAGATATCTTACCTTTGAAGAGATATGTAGTAATAAAATCACACAATTATAGCTGTTAAGCAGAGAATGCAGGATCTTTGAGCAAGTGTGAATTAAATATCTCTTGAAACTGTCTTAACCTGTTGTACAAACTGAGTTTTTCACAGACTTACTCAGAAAATGGCTTTAAAGGGGGAATATTGTATTTTACATGTAAATATTATGCCTGTGATCCTTTTTAACAAATGGAATATATTTTTTCATTTTCCAGTTACCTAGGCAAGGTATTTGCGGAATATAGATCACTTCTTTTGTTTTCCTCAGGAAACCTGTGTTTGATATTTGCACATTTGTGCCAAAGTAGCACCTCCAGTTTCCTTCATAATGTAGCAAGATTTCTTTGTACATTACTTATTCCTTCATTCATCAATCTGCAGATATTAGGAGAAAGATTTCCTTTGATCTTGCAAATAAAGACAGCTCTTCTGGAAAACTTTCTCAAACATTAAAAGGAACTAAAGAAATAATTTTTACAAAGCAATGAAGAAACCTGGGTGGGGGTGGGGAATAGGAGGCTTTATAATACAACCACAAGTTAACAAATTCAAGTTACTACAGATTAAAAGGAAAAGTGGAGTGCCTTGCATGGTTCAATAAGTTACTTCTTTCTAGCCAGGTGTTCCAGGACAAATGTCCTCTTACTACTTCAGCTAAAGCTAGGGGGGTTGTTAAGGCAAAAAAAAACTACAGAGATGGAAGTCTTACAATTTAAATTAAAGTCTTAAATTAAGTTTTAAACCATTGGGTGCTGGCAAGGGAGGTAAATATGCTTGTTCCTAGTACATATGCACTGTGATAGCTATCACTGATACTTCAGTCTATGTAAAAGCTCAATTGATATTAATGTTTTTTCCACTTTATATAAAGTTAGATCCTTTTTTATTCCTTCTTGACCTGAGTTTGTGAAGGTTAGAGTTCTTTAAGAGGCCTGTGTTGTTTTTACATGCTAGGTAGACCGTATAGCTTATGTACTTCTTAAGTAAGACTTCTAGAGAAAAAAGACATGAAGGCACAGCAAAAGCAAGCAGGGGTATGGTTTGATTGCAGGAAATTGTGTCGAAATTGGTCAAATAAGCAAGCTTTTCCTGCAAGTGATGTATGAAATGGTGATCTCAGTGGTGGAAATGCACCAAATGAGCAAGTTGTTCCTCCTCCCTTATGAAAAAGTTACTGAGAAGGACCACTGCCTCATTCAGAAAAGTGTACTTAGAAGACAGGATCTTTCTTCCCTTTAGGCACTGCAAAGCATATTGTAATAAACTGTTCAGTCTCTAGTAGGCAGATCAGCAGCATTTGTCAAACCAGCATGAATATGCAGTTCAGATCTGGCTGGCAGTGGAGTGCCATCTTGCACATGTTAACATATTCTCATTTTTCCCTACTTATTTTCTTCTTTTCTTAAAAGCTTGCTAATATGTAAAATCAAGTGTTTCTTCTGTTAACAAGTGTGATTCATCAAGAGAAGCAAAACTGATGAATAAAAGGAGTCACACCTAAAAAGGAAAAAAAAAACTAGGAAAGGGAAAAAAACAACTCATGCTGTGAGATTCTTGCATGGCTGTCTGACACACCAGATCCCAGCTTGAAGACTGCAGAAGTTTTGCTCTTGCTTTAGTAACCTACAGAGCTTCGCAGAAGGCATACTATTTTAAGGCATTTAAGCCATTATGTTAAACTTCTGTACACTGTTTTGTAAAGCAGTTTCTAGTAAAAGAGAAACACCCGTCCAATTAAAATTAATGTCACTTCCATCTTTGAAATTATGAATTTAACATTATTAGCATCTATCAATAGGTAACACAGTTTGTTTTCTTAATATCCATAAGTAGTTTAAATTGTTTAAGAAAAAAAAACCCAAACACACTGTCACTGTTTTTTAGACAAATAAGTATGACAGGCATAGCACATCAGCAGTACATATTAAACTTCTCAGGCTCTTGAGGCTTGATCCTAAGGAGAAAAAAGTCCTTTCTGTTTTACAGAGCACTTATACACTGTGTGTTTTAATAGTTCAGTGGATGCAGTCATACATTAATGAGACTGCCCAGTTTCTGTTCCTCAGAGCTCCAGGCTAACATTTTTTTCCTTGATTTCTTCCTACACTTTCAACAGAAGATTTTCTTCGGAACGTATTTCATTTATTTAATTAAGAAAAGCAAATATATTTCTGTAATACATAAAGCAGTAAGCAAATATTGAATTTAAGAAAATCTGCTGCATGATATCAAATAGATTTTAATCAATCAAATCATAAAGGGATATATATAATGAAGATAAATAAACCCCCTTTTCTTAAGAATCATAGAATCGTAGGGGTTGGAAGGGACCTCAAGAGATCATCGGGTCCAACCCCCCTGCCAAAGCAGGCTCCCTAGGACATATCACTCAGATAGGTGTCCAGACGGGTCTTGAATATCTTCAGAGAAGGAGGGTCCACAACCTCCCTGGGCAGCCTATTCCAGTGCTCTGTCACCCTCACTGTGAAAAAGTTCTTCCGCATGTTGGTGCGGAACTTCCTATGCTCCAGCTTACAGCCATTGCCCCTTGTCCTGTCCCCACAGACCACCGAAAAGGGGCTGGCCGATTCCCCCTGCATCCCAAGCTTAAGATAATTATAGACTTTAATTAGGTCCCCCCTAAGTCTTCTCTTCTCAAGGCTGAAGAGTCCCAACTTATAGAAAGCAAATGCTTTCTTAAATGCAAGTGTTGCAGTCAATTTTCATGGTGAGATCAATCATTTTCGACGTATTAGAAAATGAAAGTTCAATTAAATATATTTTTGTGAAAACAACTTTAATAGAAAGATTGAACTCACTTTTTTGTATAGCCTCCCAAATCACTAATTGCAAACTTAAGAACCACTCCCAACTTTATATAGTAAGAGTGATCTGTCTTTGTTGGTTGTAATACAGTCATCATTATCTTATGTTTTAACATGTTTACAAGAGAGTATCAGTGCCTGCAAATCTGAAAGGACTTTTCAGGTATCTGTTGACATCTTTCCAATATAAAAAGTGGGTTTTTTCCTCTATTAGGTCTGTGATGAAAATAATATTCCTACATTGTATAGATTCCTTTCAAATAAGTTTGATTCCCAGAATATCTAGCCTTAACTTCTGAAAAAGCATAAATGTGAAGCAATTTATTTTAAGAAAACAATGAGAAAATTGTAGTTGTAGAACCACTTTAGAAGACATACTGGATAAAACAACTAGGAATAACTAAACTTTGCTAGAGGGAGCTCTGCAGCTGCATATTTACTCAAACAAGTGATCTTTACAAGAATTTGTAATGTACCTACTGTTGTACACAAAGTTCAAGCTAGCAGCTTAAACATTAATAATAGAGTAGAAAAAAACTAGAAGCTTAAACATTAATAGCTAGAGTAGACAAACTCTACTTGTCAAGGAATATGAACTGTAGCAACCATATTAAAACTACCAAATAGCTAACTACAGAGATGGCCAAAAACAACCTAAGAAGGTGTGGCTTTATGTGAGACAGTGACCACTCAGCAACCATTTAGTAACAAAACAGAAATCAAATCTAACCAATAAACATCCAAGAAAATCCCAGACCCCAATATTACTGTTGGTCTGAGCTGTCACACTGGGGGTACAGAACTTAGATTGCAAAGGTATAATTGTCCAGGGGTTTCTTTCTTTGGTTTCTCTCTTTGGAGGGACCCAGCTTGAGCTGTAGCACTATTATTAAAAAGGACTTTAATCTCCTTTTGGCCTATTGATTCAGCAGAAACATAGAGTCAAACCTTGTTATGATGGCTGCTATGCATAATTTCCATAACATTACACAGAATTATGATATAAGTCATGCCAAGCACAACAACGAGGTTACTGATGATCTGTAAAACTAGTTTTTGCTTTGAACATTAATTTTGTTATGAAACTTGAGTCTGCTTTTCATAGAATCTTTAAATGGTAGTTCTGTTACAGATGCACGGGCATGTATAATATTATGTGATAAGGAATAAACTTGATTTCCTAAGAGCATGCTGTTGTACAAGAATTGCAGTGAAAAGCCTGACCCTGTGCTAGGCAAAGCATCCGTTAGTTTTAGGGTGGAACGAGACAAAACGTACGAGCTCCAAGAAAGTTACAATTTATACTCATGTGCTTAAAGCTGATCAAGAATTCAACTCTTTTTCTCAATTAGGTTCATAAATGACAGTCAAATTGTCTCAGTTCACTTCATCTTCTCATTCCTCTCTAGGTAAACCCACCTTGTTACCCATTGTTCACTTCACTACCTCTGTACATCTGTGCTGTCACGACCTCTCAGCACCTGCTTTGCATTAGCATGTCCTGGCACTGCTACCAGTCAAGGCAGCATGAAATTCCCTCATGAAATGGCCATAGTGCAAAACCTGTGCAGAGGAAGAAAATACTCTGCCATTTTACCTGTGCTAAATGTCCTAGCTGTGGTAACTGTTTGGCTATAATCAGAAGTGAAACCTCCTAGTGAAGTCTTGTTCCAGAGTACTATATGCACAGGGATGGCATCCGAATGAAGGAAAGCACAAAGTTAAGTGTGTGGTTAGGGAAAACCCAAGTGTTTCTTTACCAATCCTTTTATTTATTAATCACTGCAGAAACAGTGTTTACCCCATTGTTGACTTCCAGGTGTATTTCCCTCCCATATACATATTACTGAGCAGGAGATAGAGCTCAGTGTTAAAAAAACAGGGAAGAAAAACTGTCTGTTAGAAGATTTTAGTGACACGCTTCTACATCCTGTGCTATGCTTACAAGAAAGCTTTCATGTAAGACTTCATTAAATACAAGATAGCAAATGGTTCCAGGAGCAACTTGCATGCCTAAATGAGCTTATTGGTAGTTGTAAGATAAATAAAAGTACAGCGTGATCGATCCCACCCTCCCCCCTTAAAATGGGAAAATACAGACATTCTAATTTAGCAATTATTTAAATGGAACATTTTTGCAAAGAATTTCTTGTTAAAAATTTCACAGAAAAAGATCAAAATAACCAGCTAAAACAATGCCCTTTTGAGTCCAAGGATCTTAACAGATGGTTTCTATTAAACTTCTATTGCTTCTTCAAGAAGAATTGCTTTAATGTCTACTACAGTTTTATTATTATTATTATTTTGAGAACATACCTATAGTATTTTAGACATATAATATAAGGGCAAAGCTATGCCAAAAATCTGACAGAAGCCTTCCTAATGGGCTTAACTTCTACTCTTTTTTTCACCTGCTGATGCAGGTCACATTTTCATTTACTTTCTGCTAATGTTGGACTTGATGAACAATTTCGTTCAGGAGGGGGCTTTTTCACCACTGTTCAATTTCTGTTCAGAGTTTCTTCAAGATTTTCTTCAACAACAGAACATTTCAAGAAAAAGTGCTTAGAAGTATTTTGTTTCCTTGGCTTTCAAAAAGCACAACAGTTTAGGATTTATAAGAAGGCATCCAGCAACCCTTAAGGAAATTTGTTGACAGAGTTTGGTCCTGATCCCAGACAAGAAAACTTGCATGATTTAAATGTTTTATAAGCATAAGAGCTAACTAGGTAACATACTTATCTGGTGTTATTTCATAGTAAATGAATTCCAAAATGACTAAGTGATGTAAGTCACTATTGGTACATTGTATTCCAGGAAAACATACCCTTTTTTCATCTACAATAAAAGTTATGCAAAAGCATAGACACGTAGAAATATGGTAGATTTTGCTATATTCAAAAGACCAATGAGAATGGCAGCAGAGGAGGAGAGGAGTGAAATTTAACACACAGAGTACTCTTTGAGGGCCACTATTTTGCTGTTGGAGTGAAATGAAAAATGATAATGAGGGATCCCTACTATTTCTGTGTGAGGTACATTCTAGGTATTACAGAATCACAGAATCATAGGAGTTGGAAGGGACCTCAAGAGATCATCAGGTCCAATCCCCCTGCCAAAGCAGGTTCCCTAGGACATATTGCACAGGTAGGCATCCAGACAGGTCTCGAATATCTCCAGAGATGGAGACTCCACAACCTCCCTGGGCAGCCTGTGCCTGTGCTCTGTCACCCTCACCGTGAAAAAGTTCTTCCGCGTGTTGGTGCAGAACTTCCTATGTTCCAATTTGAAGCCATTGCCCCTTGTCCTATGTCCACAGACTACTGAAAGGGGCTGGCTATTTCCTCCTGCAGCCCATACTTAAGATATTTATAGACATTAATAAGGTCCCCCCTTAGTCTTCTTTTCTCTAGGCTGAACAGTCCCAGCTCACCCAGCCTTTCCTCATACGGGAGATGCTCCAGGCCCTCAATCATCTTTGTAGCTCTTCTCTGGACTCTCTCCAGGAGATCCCTGTCTTTTTTATAGCAGGGAGCCCAGAACTGGACACAATACTCCAGGTGGGAAATAGAATGATAGTAGTAAAAGTATTTCCTGTATTCCTAAATTTCTGCACAGCCATTTTTGAAGCTAATCTTTGTTTTGATGTCTTTCCTTTTAGAGGAGGATTTTAACCACAGTGTTTCAACATTTTTGTATGACGAAACTGCCAATGAATATAGTTCTTAGTTGTACTTCCTAGTCTTTCCTGTAATGAGAGTAGTGTCTGACATGGCATGTACTACCTGGATTTTTGAACATCTTGGAGAATCTTTGAGAGCTGTACTGAACTTCTGCCTTTTGATTGTACAGCTTCTTTCAGTGGCAGTGCAATGCTTAACCTGGTGCGCTTCCTTTCCTGGCATAGCATTAAACTGATTGGGAATGCATAGGTTGTTTACATTGGGTGTGAGTAGTGAAGAAGATGTTTGCTTTGCAGTGCACATGCAAGGTAAACCCTTGCTTTTGTGGGCATCCCTGCTTTTCTGGGTGTCTTTGGCCAGGCTGTCACCAGCAACCTGTGAGTTGCTCCAGGCGCAGAACTGGACACAATACTCCAGGTGGGGCCTGACCAGGGCAGAGTAGAGGAGGAGGATCACCTCCTTCGACCTGTTGACCTCACCCCTCTTGATGCACCTCAGAATCCCATTGGCCCTCTTAGCTCCCAGGGCACACTGCTGGCTCAAACTATATAAAATCACTCAAGATATATTTGATAAGGTGTTCTATGCCTCCCTATGATTTCTCCTATCTTTCAGATTCATTATTAGGAAATGTAAGGGTGATTTGTTATTCTCTTTAGCAGATTGACTACAAGGCATAGCTCAAGGGTTGTAATAAAATGCCCCACATGGGCTTTTTATTAACCTGTGACAGCTCTAAAGTTTGGTTCTTGCAAATGGCCTTAAATTTCAAAAGCTTCTAGAAATGGTAAACACAGTATTATTAGTAAACCTGTCTCTCAATTTAATAGCCAACAAACAGAAGTGACTTCTAAAAATATGAAACTGCAGACTACAAGTTTTAGATAAACAGTCTCAGCAGAGTAGTTCCACAGAGAGCACAAAATTAACTGGGAAAAAAAAATCCCTAGTTCTATAATAATCTCACCTAATCTAACTGAAAGCAAACATAATGACATCATGATATATCTGCCTCTAAAACCAGTTACTATTAGTGTTACCTTTTTTTGTAAATACTACATGATGCTCATGTGAAAGTAACCCAAACTGAATTTCACTGGCAACTGTTAATCTAGTTTTCCCAGCCTCAGGGTCATGCAATCAAGAACAGAGAGTAAATGTGCTAGCACAGTGCAAGCATAGTTTCATGAGCTAGTCTCTGCAGCGAAGTCAGAGTTTTGCTGGAGAGGTCATGTTCTCAAGCTCTGTAAGGGCAGCTATAAACCTGCTCCTCAACATCATCCCTTTGTTTTCTTACACATTAACATTTCCCTCTGTGTCCTTCTAACCTTTTGTCTCTGTTCCCTCCTGCTACGAAGAGGGGTGGGGGAGAGTGAGGGAGTTGCTCAACTATGGCTGCTATGGTAGGGCTGCTGAGCTGCTTCATCATTCCTCCTGTGGTGGTTTTGGCCC
>VZTU01015779.1:0-12024 GCA_013400835.1 Zapornia atra
CATTGGCCTCCTTGGCCACCCAGCTGTACACGTGCGCATAATGTGTTCTGCCAGTTCCCATGATAACATTGTGCTCAGCCTTCTGTAATATTTGGCTTAAAGGATTTCTGTTAAAAAGTTTAAATATGAACCCTGTTAATTGATTTTTTCCTTTCTCTTTACTATAGCTATGACTGTCCGGAATGGAGGAAACGTGCTGGTTCCTTGTTACCCCTCTGGAGTAATATACGACCTGTTGGAGTGCCTCTATCAGTATATTGACTCTGCTGGACTCTCTAATGTCCCTTTCTATTTCATCTCACCTGTTGCCAACAGCTCCCTTGAGTTCTCCCAGATCTTTGCTGAATGGTGAGTGTTAAAGGGCTGCTTCCTCAGCCTCGATTCGCACACTCAGCTCTGGGAAATACAGAGATGTGGGTTATTTCTATGAGATCCGTGTTATGAGATGCAGAGGACCAGGGAGTGTTGGTTGACTGCAGACTGAATATAAGTCAGCAATGTGGCCAGGAAAGCCAAGGGCATCCAGGTTTGTATCAAAAATAGTATGGCCAGTAGGTCTGGAGAGGGGATTGTGCCCCTGGACTGGGCACTGGGGAGGCTGCACCTCGAGTGCTGGGTCCAGTTCTGGGCTCCTCACCATCAGAAGGACACGGAGGTCCTGGAGCGAGTCCAGAGAAGGGCAACCAGGCTGGGGAAGGGGCTGGAGGGCAAATCCTCTGAGGAGAGGCTGAGGGAGCTGGGGGTGTTCAGCCTGCAGAAGAGGAGGTTGAGGGGAGATCTTCTCCCCACCTGCCCTGCCCTGCCAGGAGGGTGCAGAGAGGTGGGCGATGGTCTCTCTTCAGCCAGGGGACAGGAGATGGGACAAGGGGCAATGGGCTCAAGCTGCCCCAGGGCAGGGTCAGCTCAGCTGGGAGGGCAAAGTTCTTCCCTGGCAGAGCTGTGGGGCTGTGGCACAGGCTGCCCAGGGAGGGGGCTGAGTCTCCACCCCTGGATGTGTTTAAAAAAAGGGTAGATGAGGTACTTAGGGATATGGTTTAGCTTAGGATGGGAATGGTTGGACTTGATGATCTTAAAGGGCTTTTCCAACCTTGTCATTCTGTGATTTCAAGAGGTCCCTTCCAACCTCAACCATTCTGTGATTCTGAGTTGTGGGAGATGAGAACCCAACCACTTGTGACTGGTAGTTCTTACCAACGGAGAGGATTTAAATCTGGAATTTAGGAAAGAAAAAGAGAGGTCCTGGAAAACTTAGGTGAATTGATCCCTCAGGAGAATTCTAAAGAGGATTGAAATCTGCTGAATTTTAATTGTCTTGCTTTCAGCAAAAGTAGGGAAGTGAAGTCTTGGTCTCTGGACCAAGCTCTGGTGTCCTCCCCAGGGTGTAGTGACTCCTGTGCTTTATAGTTAAACAGTTGTTTGGTTTGTACCTACAGAGTGATCTCATTTCAGAAGCAGCTGAAGTGGTACCAGCGTACTTCTTGTTACAATAATTCCTTCAGAGTAGCAGGAATGTTAGGTGTGCCAGTTGGGTCGTTTGTTTGCTGTGTCTGGCTGGCACAAACCAGAGAACTCAAGTGCTCAGATACCTGCTGGCACAGGCTTATCTTCAACAGTCAGCTAATCTGCAAACACTTCTGGGCAGGGTCAGTGTTTTACTTGGGTAGGAATGGTGGTGGCCCTGTCTGTGGCAGTGGGGTTGGGACTCTGTGATCCTTGGGGTCCCTTCCAACCCAGACCATTCTATGATTCTATGATTCTATGAATTGGAGGTGGAGGTTGATCATCTAGAGGTCAATTAGGAGGTTGATCAAATAGAGGTTTGGGATCAGAGCTAGGGCTGAAATTCTGGGACACCAGCCTTCTGATTCTAACATTTAGTCAGCTAGAAGAAAGGGTCAGACCTTAGTATCTCTTAGACTTTATGAAATTTAATTTCACCCAAGCTTATTGCTTCATAATAAAGTGAAGAAAGCATGAGACAGGTGGCTTTTCCCAGAAAAAGCCACCAGGACAGTGTCACTGCAGATAATTGTTATGTCACATGGGCCTCTGACAAAGAGAAGGGTTTATCTTCTGTAATGGGATGACTCAGGAAGTCTGGGTAGAGCTAACCAACATCTTCTGATACTTATGTTTTAAAAACAACTGAGTGATGTAACATGTTACACAGCATTATGTCATGGTGAGAGGTGCTCTACCAACGTGGTAGCTGTGATCATAGAACAATTCAGGGAATTAGATTGAAATAGGTGAAAGGACCAAGTCACTGCTGAGAAGTGGGATGAGGATGGGTTTTTCTGTTGGCAGGTGATTTAGCTTTGCAGAAACTTCTGAGCTCTGAGCTGTGAAGTGATGTGGATGTTGAATTACAAAGTTGTCTTCAACAGCAAAAGGAGTTCTGGTGTGTACAGATCTACTCCAGTTGTCTTGCACCTTCTCGAAAGGATCTCGCTCTGACTGTGTTGACTGTCCTGTAGGAGTTGGTCCTCTAAACAGAAAGACTGGAGTCACAGAATCGTGAAATGCTGTGGGTTGGAAGGGGCCTCAAAGCCCATCTAGTCTCAACCCCCTGCCATGGGCAGGGACACCCTCACTAGACCAGGATGCCCAAAGCCCCATCCAACCCGGCCTTGAACACCTCCAGGGATGGGGCTTCCACCCCCTCTCTGGGCACCCTGTGCCAGGGCCTCCCGACTCTCAGAGTACAGAATTTGTTCCTCACATCTAACCTCCCCCTGCCCTCTGTCAGCTTGAAGCCATCGCCCCTTGGCCTGTCCCTGCTCTCCCTGGTAACCAGCCCCTCTCCCACTTTCCTGTAGGACCCCTTGAAGGATTGGTACGCCGCAATTAGGTCTCTCCAGAGCCTTCTCTTCTCCAGGCTGAACCAGCCCAGCTCTCCCAGCCTGGCTTCATAGATAGATGTGCCCCAGCCCCCTGATCATCTCCATGGCCTCCTCTGGCCTCGCTCCAGCAGTTCTACATCTTTCCTGTCCTGGGGACCCCCGAGCAGGACGCAGCACTGCAGGTGGGGTCTCCCCAGAGCAGAGCAGAGGGGCAGAATCCCCCCCAGCCCTGCTGTGCCCACACTGTTCTTGCTGCAGCCCAGGACACAGTTGGCCTTCTGAGCTGCCAGCACACACTAATCAGTGATTTTGCACCTGATGCCGCGGACTGAAACGCCTTTCTCCAGGAACAGCTGAACAGTAGATGGCAGCAGATGCTGTAGGATGCTCTGCAGCTCTCTAACCCAGCTTTATTTTCCTTTGCTTTTAAAGGTTGTGTCATAACAAACAAACAAAGGTGTATCTTCCAGAACCTCCTTTTCCCCATGCTGAGGTAAGTAAGTGGTTTTGTGTGCTAAGATCACAGAGTGAGTGGGTTTCTGGAACACAACCCTGTTGGGCTGTTGTTTTTCCGATGCTTTTATGATGAGCGTTTCTACAGCTATTGAGTAGTTGTGTGTCATTATTCATACAAGTTAGGGTTGTGGGGGGTTTTTTTTATCCTCCTTTCTGTGATTAATTTGGGAGTGTGGGGGCAGGAATGAATGATGGTGTTCCCTCAACTCAACAATGCTCATGATGTTTATTTCAGCATATAGCTTACGTATGCTCGCCTGCTTTACTTCCTCCCCCACATAAGGCTATGTGGTGTACACATGGCTGAGTGTTTGCTCTTATCACACTGCAACCACGAATTATCCCCTTTGTCCAAGCAGTTTATTTCAAAGTCTGTAAAACTATAGAGCTTGTTATCAGAGATGGCTTAGTCATCCCAGCTCCCGCCTGCCTTGCTGAAACAGGCACCATGTTGTCTCCTGCAGGAGAAATGATATCTTCAAAGAGAGGTTTGATATAGGGCCACAAAGGTGATTAGAGGGTTGAGGCACCTGCCCTATGGAGAGAGGCTGAGGGAGCTGGGCTGGGTCAGCCTGGAGAAGAGAAGGCTGCGGGGGGACCTCATTGTAGCCTTCCCGTCCCTGAAGGGAGCAGAGGAACAGGAGGGGAATGGGCTTGTTAAAGGGCAGAGACTGGCAGGACAAGGGGGCTGGAGTGAAGCTGGAGGAGGGAAGGGGTAGAGGAGAGATTGGGGGGAAGTTCTTTGCAGAGAGAGTGGTGAGGGGCTGGAAGGGGCTGCCCAGAGAGGGGGGGGGTGCCCCGTGTCTGGGGGTGTTGAAGGCCAGGTTGGATGTGGTCCTGGGCAACCTTGTGTAGCTCCAGGCCTGGAGGTTGGTGGCCCTGCCTGTGGCAGTGGGTTGGAACTCTCTGATCCTTGGGGTCCCTTCCAACCCCGACCAGTCAGTGATTCTATGATATAAAAGAAGTTAAAGCTTGCAGCACAGAGTGCTGTCATTGGTGATTTTCAATGCAATCACTGGAGCTCGCATCTTAGTGGAGCAAAGAGGAATAAGGAATAAGGTTCCTATCTTTGGAAGGGATCTCCTTGCAGCACAAGTTGAGGTGTATCTTCCCTGCTGCAAGATAATAATTTGAGGAGAAGTTTTAGCCAGCCAGACATTAAATAAACGTGGTGTAACTGTAAGTCCGGCCTTCAGAGTTATCTCACATATCAAGAAAGGAAATCTTTTCCTGTCTCTGCTGATAACATGTAGATTTCCCACTGAAGTAAGTGAGAGACAGGCTGGGAAAGGAAGAAATGGGACTGAGAAACAATTTTGGCTAAATCCTATTCCTGTGAGCCAGTGAGCTCTTTGGGGTGGCAGTCTCAGAGAACTGGCTCTCTTAGCTCCTGCGGTCAGAACTGTTTGATGAGAGATGTGGTGATGGTTGCAGGTCTGAGAGCCCAGAGGTTAAATATTTCTACAGGATTTGGGGTTTTTTTCCCCCTGAGATATTTAATCCAGGAACTTATTCTGGAAATGGCTGTTCCCCACCATATCCATCATCTGTAGGTGCTCCAAAGGCATTCTTGAGAGTAGGATCTGACCAGAAGCCCTCACCCTTGAGGGCTTGAATGCATTTCAAGCAGGATGCATAGTGAATTGTGTTACCAAGAATCATGCAGACTTCAGGGCTGGTCACCTATTCACCATCTTTTTTGTAGCCAAAAACTTCATTCAGACTGATAAATCAATTCCAAAGCCTGATCCCTGTGTAGGAGACTCTGTACCCATGCTGTGGGCTGTGCTTCTGAATTTCCCCTTCATTTCTGCTTTCTGGGGTGTCCTTGATCCACACTGTCAGTGGTTTCACTGACAGCCTATATTCTACCAAAGATACTGCTCTGAAATTTTACTTCACAATCTGCACTGGAACTGGCAGGTTTAAGTGAAAGCCCTTCCAAAAAATGAGAAGCCAAACATGCAGCTGTCAAAGAGTGGATTAATTAACCCATTTCATATGATGGGTCTTTGTGTTTATAGAGTGATAACTCTGTCCTCCAATTTTTAGGACGTTTTATATTCTCCAGAGGCTTGTTGATAATGAGATTTTGCCAAATTATTGTTTAGCTGTTGAGATGTTCCTGTGTGCTTCATGTGTAGATCAAGGTAATTATCTAGGAAAGGACTTGCAGCAGTGGGGAACAGATCAGCTTCCTTGTGCCAAAATGCAGGGCACAGGGGGAGTAACGTGCCCGTTACAGGTACACGCTTTAGTTGCCAAGGGCAAGGTCTTGCACGTGAGTCGGCACAATCCTCAGCACAACTGGCTGGGGGGAGAATGGACTGAGAGCAGTTCTGAGGAGAAGGATTTGGGGTGCTGGGGGAAGGGGGGGAGAAGCTTCATGTGAACTGTCACCATGTGCTGGCAGCCCCAAAATCCCCCCATGTCCTGGGNCCCGATGTCCTGGGCTGGGAAAGGGGTATTCTGCCCCTCTGCTCTGCGCTGGGACACAGCCCCCCCGGCAGCGCTGCCTCCAGCTTGGGGGTCTCCAGAGCAAAGAGGACATGGAGCTGTGGGAGCCAGTCCCCAGGAGCCCCAGAGATGATGGGAGGGCTGGAGCCCCCCTGCTCTGGAGCCAGGCTGGGAGAGCTGGGCTGGCTCAGCCCAGAGAAGAGAAGGCTGCTTCTGGGGAGAGCTCTGAGCCCCTTCCCATCCCTTAAGGGGCTCCAGGAGAGCTGGAGAGGGGCTGGTGCCCAAGGCAGGGAGGGCCAGGCCCAGGGGAACAGCCTTCAGCTGCAGGAGGGCAGCTGGAGAGGGGCTGGGAGGCAGAAATCCTTCCTGGGGAGGGGGGAGGCCCTGGCACAGGGTGCCCAGAGAGGCTGGGGCTGCCCCGGGGATCCCTGGCAGGGCTCAAGGCTGGGTTGGATGGGGCTTTAGGCACCCTGGGTTGGGGGGGGTGTCCCTGCCCATGGCAGGGGCAGCATGGGGAGGACTCTGACGTCCTTCCCAGCCAAACCAGTCTGGGGTTCTGGTATTCTGTAAGTGGAATAACCTGCACTACCTCCCCCCATGATGCACTGAACGGGTCCCTTGCTAACTCCTGATACAATCTCATCTGCTTTGCACTTAAGGGACTGTTTAATAAGTATCACAACCATTCTGTGATCATTTTTGGTGGATAAATTGTTAGCAGAGAATTGCCTTACTTTTTCCAACATAATGGTTGGCTTGTGCAATGTCCGGAAATTGCCCCTCATGAAAAGATGATGCTTTGCTGCTCAATCGTTGGAAGGAAAATAGGGAATTACTCAGACATGCCTCTTAGTTATTAGCAAGCATTAATAACATGCCTGGCTTGATACGTCAGAACGGGACAGGCCAGGAAATAAGCTTCTGATTATGTGCAGAAGAAGTCCAGCCCAGCAGGCTGTCTGGTCTTGAAATTCAGTGTTCTTCTTAGCTATATAACCAGCAAAATTTCCAAAGAAGCAAGGCAAAAACTCCCCCAAAGCTCTGGTGTGGTCTCTCTGGTTGCAGCACTGGGTCCCAGTGGGGCCTGATGGGTGGTGTAAAAGAGCATTTCTTTCTTTTAATCAGTTATGATTGTATTTTGCATTTCACTTAACTATCATAGAATCCCAGACTGGTCTGGGTTGGGAGGGACTCCAAGGGTCCCAGAGCTCCAACCCCCTGCCACAGGCAGGGCCACCAACCTCCAGGCCTGGAGCTACACAAGGTTGCCCAGGGCCCCAGCCAACCTGGCCTTCAACACCTCCAGACACGGGGCACCCACCCCCTCTCTGGGCAGCCCCTTCCAGCCCCTCCCCACTCTCTCTGCAAAGAACTTCCCCCCAGTCTCTCCTCTCACCCTTCCCTCCTCCAGCTTCACTCCAGCCCCCTTGTCCTGCCAGTCTCTGCCCTTTAACAAGCCCATTCCCCTCCTGTTCCTCTGCTCCCTTCAGGGACGGGAAGGCTGCAATGAGGTCCCCCCGCAGCCTTCTCTTCTCCAGGCTGAACCAGCCCAGCTCCCTCAGCCCCTCTCTGTAGGGGAGCTGCTCCAGCCCTCTGAGCATCTCCCTGGCTCCTCTGACCCCTCTCCAACAGCCCCACATCTTTCTTGTGTTGGGCCCCAGCTCTGGACACAGGACTCCAGCTGGGGCCTCCCCAGGGTAGAGCAGAGAGGGACGATCCCCTCCCTGTCCCTGCTGCCACCCCTCTCCTGATGGAGCCCAGGATTCCATCAACCATTTCAAGAGCACACTGCTGGCTCATGGGAAGTTTCTCCCCCACCAGAACCCCAGGTCCTTCTCAGCAGGGCTGCTCTCCAGGAGCTCCTCTCCCAGGCTGTATCTATGTCTGGGATTCTTCCATCCCAAGTGCAACACCTGACACTGCGCAGTGCTGAATCTCATTAAGTTCACCTTTAACTATCCCTTTAGCACTGTTTCAGGAGGATAAATAAAACTCTCTTTCGTCTTCTCTATAGGTATTATTTTTATTTCATCTTACTCTCTAGAAGTTGTCTGATGCTTTCTCATTCTCTTTGCATGGAAATTTTCCAGATTTATGATTTATTGTGCCTGTTTTGAACTCAATCTTTGTTCTGCTGGACTGAATAAAAGCAGACACAGTGTTCAACCCAGCAGAGAACCCAAAACACTTCTACTCCCTCCTTGTTACTTCCACTTTAATGTAGTAGTAGGTGCTCATTACATCTCCCTCTGCATAATCGCTGCGTATAATTTATTGTGCTTTGGGGTGGCAATTTGTTTCCTAGAATCCAGTCTGAGGGAACAGGGAATATACTTCCCCTCTGTTATGAGCAAGGAGTGTGGACTGAAATGCTTCCAGCTTGTAGGGGGGATTTGGACAATGTTTCCTACTAAAGCTAGTAAGAATGGAGTGTCCAGATTCTCACACAAGCTTTTGAAGTCTCATCCACAGCCTTTTAGCTGATGCAGAAGCTAAAAGATCTTCTTTTTAAAGGTATTTCTCACTGGTCACAGGAGTAAGAGTTGCTGTGGCTGCTGGAGTGAGTTAGGATCTGAAGCCCCACTCCTATTCGATCCAGCCAGTGACGTCTCAGGAGGAGAAGCAGTCGGTTGGGGAAGGGACAGTCTCTGTGTGGATGTCTCTCCCTTAGCTTAAACAGAAGTGGGAGTTCAGTTTTTCACCAGCAGGTACTGTGGTGGAGAAGAGAGGATGAGGAGCTCAAACTGGAGTAATGTTGGAAGCTCTTGCACAGTTTTAAAACTGGAGTTTCCAAATATTTGTGAGTATGGCTCTTGGCTTCCTCACTTCCAGGGCACTGTATCTCTTACCTTCTTAGCATCAACTGCTGACAGGATTAGATTTAAGCTCCACCACCCCTAGCTGAAATGCTGTGGAGCATAAATCAGTAACTTGTTTTGTTTAGAAATGTTATTCTCATATGTCAGAACCAGCTTGTGGTGCTTTACCAAATTCCTTGAGCTCCTGGGAACATTCCGTCCCAACCACTGCCAGAGCTGAGGAATCAGCCATCTCCCTGACCATTTTACCAGGAACCATGGATGCTGCACTCAGCATCATCCCTTTTGTGGAGGTAGAGGCTTTATAAATGAATAATGGAATGATTTTAGCAGGGCAGAGTGAGAAGCTTTCGCTCCTCTTCCTTTCTGCTCAGTGTTTACATAGCCAATTCTAGCAAGATACGTGAATCCAGAGTTTACAATACTGCTCTAAATGTGAGAGGTGATTTATACTGATCAGCATTTGCTACCAGAGGAAGAAATTGGATTTACTGTCCTCTTATTAAGGATTGTGTTAGCACATTGAAGAGAAATGGCTATGAAAAGCCTCTTTTTTTCTGACTGAAAATAGCCAGGGTGGGAGTAATATTGATTCCATGGTCTTAAATACCAGCATTTGTCTTCTTCATCTTTGCTTCCCTCCTCCATCTACTGGTTCCAGCATAACACATTCAAAGCAATAAATACCTGGAACCAGGTGATTGTATAGTATTATGTTTTGTCTTAGAGTTTTAAATAGAATTAGGCTCCTGTTAGTGTTAGTCTCATGAAGAGAGGGAGGTGAAGTACTAAATGCATCACTCATTCATTGATAAGAACCACATCTGTTCAAAATTCTGGAGAGGGAACACACACACATATACAAACACACGGGGAGTAAATAGCTCCATGTTCTGTCTCACTTCAATAAAGGGGAAGCAAAGGCTCTGGAGATTTATCTTGTTTATAGCAGCAGTTGCTGACCCTGTAAATCAAACCTGGTGCTTTAAAGGAAGCATAACCATTTGGGATTTAAAAAAACCACAGCTCTCCTCAGTCTCGGTTCAGTGCTTTACCATCCTCTATCTCTTAAGCTTTCAGTCAATAATGGTTCTTTGTGGAAAAAGATGCTCTGAATGTTGTTTCTGGGTTTGGAAAGCAGTCCCAGTGGGAAAATAATGGTTGGCTAAATGCCACTGGGTTTGGGACCCAGGCTTGGTTCGGGTCGGCTGTCTGAACGTGACACAGTAAGGACTCTTGTGGTTATCCAACCCATCTCATCCATGGATCTAAAAGACCTTTACAAACCAGTATCAATTTAGTCCCTTTAATGATTTGTGAAATTTTGTTGGACATATTTGGCAAGTTCAGCTCCATATATTTTTGATTGGGTAATTAGGAAATCCTTTGCTCTACACACTAAAATCTACCAGCTGCTTTATCGCTGGAGCGAGTAGAATGGCACTAAGCTTGTTTCTATAGCCTCTTACCCCTGCTCTGTCCAGCTCTGAGAGTTGTGACCTAAGGTATGGAGCTGCAATGGGCTTATCCCAAAAGATTTCAAAGATGCAAAGATTCAGCACGAGTCCCTTTTCCCTCCTGCATTAGCACCCCAGTAGAAGCTGTGTACCCTGGTGTTACACTAGGTACTGCATTGCAGGGGAAAACAATCCAGACAACACAAGACCCAAGGTCCTGAAAACTGGATTAGAGATCCTCCATCTCTCTACAAAGAAACAGGAAGGGATTTGAAACCTACTGCCAGGCTGGAGAGCTGGGTGGGGAGAAACTTAACGAAATATAACAAGTGTGGAATCTTGCATCTGGGGAAGAGCAACCCCAGGTACCAGTAGAGGTTGGGGACTGGTCTGTTGGAGAGCAGCGTAGGGGAGAGGGACCTGGGGGTCCTGGGGGACATCAGGATGACCACGACCAGCAATGTGGCCTCATTGCCAAGAAGGCCAATGGCATCCTGGGTGCTGTCAGAAAGGATGTGGTTAGTGGGTCGAGAGAGATTCTCCTCCCACTCTACTCTGCCCTGCTGAGACCACACCTGGAATATTGTGTCCAGTTCTGGGCCCCTCAGCTCCAGAAGGACACAGAACTCCTTGAAAGAGCCCAGTGCAGGGACACCAAGGTGATGGAGGGAGTGGAACCCCTTCCTTGTGAGGAGAGGCTGAGGGAGCTGGGCCTCTTTAGCCTGGAGGAGCCTGAGGGGTGACCTCATTAATGTTTATCAATATGTAAAGGGTGAGAGACAGGAGGCTGGAGCCAGGCTCTGCTCAGGGGTGGCAGCGACAGGACAAGGGGCAGCGGGTGCAACTGGAGCAGAGGAAGTTCCATGGGAATGTCAGGAGGAACTTTTTCCCTGTGAGGGTGATGGAGCCCTGGGCCAGGCTGCCCAGAGAGGTTGTGGAGTTTCCTTCTCTGGAGACATTCAAACCTGCCGGGACGAGTTCCTGTGTGATTTAGTCTGGGTGCTCCTGCTCTGGCAGGGGGGTTGGACTACATGAGCTTTCGAGGTCCCTTCCAACTCCTAACGTTCCAGGATTCTGGTAGGTAAATCCTAGCTGCAGAAATATCTTTTACTTGGCTCTCTGCTGGCCCCTGACAAAATTTTGCCCTGGAATATTACATATCCCATTTAATATTTTACATAGAAATTGTCCCCTTCTTCCAGTTCACCCAACTGCAGCTGATTTTGCAAGTTCAAAAAACTTGACTTCTCTCAAAAAACAACCCACCAGGGAAAAGCTTCTTGGGGCCATTTCCCACCCACTCTTTTAAATGCTGATATTTTATGGGATCAAATTTGGTTTGCCCATTGTCTGCTAAACTGCAGATTTTATTACCGAAGCTAAGTTTAGATTCTAAATACTGCACTCCAGATGTGTTAATCAGAAATCTTTACCAGTCTTAATTGCAGAGATGTTTTTGAGATTCAGTGTGTGCTGACTGCCAGAACAGTTACTGGATGCTTTGTTCAAATTTCCCTCTTGAAGATTAAATAGGAATTTGCTATGAGTAGTAAGCTGCAGAAAAAGCCCTACCTACCTCCTCCAGGATCCGAGGATCCCTGTGGAAATAAGGGGCTGTGTTTCCATCTTACATCAAACCCCAAAGGACTGATGTCAATCCCAGTCTGTTTCCAGCCATCTAGTTAAAAGTGGGATGTGTGGGAAGTCAGATGCAAAATCACAGCAAAATATTTGTTGTTAGGAGCTTGAAGGAGTCCAAACTTGAGGAAGCAGTGGAGAAAGGAAGAAATATTGGCACCTATGTGCAGCCAGCCCTCTCTGCTGTTGCGAGGGTATTGAAGGGGTGTGTGTGCAGTGTCTGGTCTGGCACCAATGGGGAGTAGCGTTGGTATTGTTCTATATCTCTGTCGGTGACATGGACACTGGGATTGA